>JARQOD010004262.1:0-56460 GCA_033576555.1 Oophaga sylvatica | reverse complement strand
GGGGGGGTGGCTAAAGGACTGATTGCTAGGGGGGATGGGGACTGGGCTAAAAGGACTGACTGGGCACGGGGGGGGATGTGGCTACAAGGATGATTTGGGGCACGGGGATGGGGATGTGGCTAAAAGGACTGTGGCTACGGGGACCGGGACTGTGGTAAAAGGACGGATGTGGCTACGGGGACGGGGGTTGGGCTAAAAGGGACTGACTGGGGTCCCCGGGGGGAAAACTGTGGCTACGGGGGGGGGACGTGGCTCGGGGGGGGGGACGTGGCTAAAAGGACTGACTGTGGCTAGGGGAGGGGAGGGGCTACGGGGAGGGGACTGTGGGCTACGGGGCCCGGACTTGGCACAAGGACTGACTGGGGCTAGGGGTGGGGATTTGGGGCTACAAGGACTGACGTGGCTACGGGGACCGGGGACTGTGGCTACTTGATTGTGGTTTGATTTCATCGCTGCTCTATTTATTTTTGCTGTTAGTAATAGAATATTTGCAGTATACAGTTATACAACAACAGTAATATTACAATACACACACACATATACGTATATCCCAACACAGTATTATATTTTAAATACAGACCACAGTTTTACACACACAGTTATATATATAATATTAAATATAACCAGACAGACAAGTTTTTAACCACACACGTATAAATATTACATATACACCACACAGTACCCCAAAAACCACACGTATACAGTTTAACACCCAGTATATATACATATATAACACACCATTTACGTATATCCACACATATATTGTGAGACGTAAAGGAAAATTTGTGTTAAAGGGGGGTGTACTTTTCCCAGGTATAAGGGAAATGTGTGGCTTGAAAACCTAGTGGAAAGGAAAGGTCACTACCCTCACATTCACACACATTGCGCTGGGCCCTGAAGCTGTTCAGCTGTTAATTAGGGGACCCAAAAAGGGGTTCTGCAAAAAACAATCAGGGGGTGGGTTAGTCTGGGCACAGGGGGGTGTCCCGGCACAAAAAGCAGTCTCCGGAGTGGAGCACGCTTGTCGGACACAGGAAGGTGTCCCCGGGACAGAAGCAGTTCCGGATGTGAGCATCTCAGTCTGGGTGCAGGGAATAAAGGGAAAAAGGAGTACTCAGTGAGAATCCTGCAATAGCGGTTTAATAGGGGTGGATCCTCTCAAGTCTGGACGTGAAAGGGGCCCCCCAGAACAAGGGGAGTATCTGGAAAAACCCCTTGGGAAAATATATCAATGTGTTTTTTTGGGCCAGAGGGAGAGTCTGGCCCGGTTTAAAAAGGGAAATCGACTATGTGTAATTAGTGGGTAGACAACCCCAGTTTTTTGTTTTTTGCTTTTTTTTATCTGTTTGCTGTGGACTTTAATAAAATGGTTGCGGCCAGTTTTGCACCAGAACTGCTGTCTGAATGAACTGTTTTCGTGTCATTCTGTCTACCCAGACAGCGATCCTAGAGCTATATCCCCTGGAAATGCTACAATTGGCGGAGAATGCTGGGGCAGCGCAGTGGCTGATACAGTTAGTGCTGGAGTGTGCATGCAGCACAGAGGCTTAGAGACAGCAATAAAGGTGAAGTCTGTTGAAATAGCAGCAGAGAAAAAAAAAAAAAAGTGTGTCAGCAGAAACGTCTATTGGAGAAGTCTTAAAGAGACAGGAGCCCTAATAGACTTTGCAAAGAAAAAAAAAAAAGTGTCTGCACAGCAGAGCTGAATTTTTTTCTATGGAAAAGACTGTAGAGTGTGTATGTCTTGAGTGAAGACTGCCGTTGTTAAGACAGAGAAGTCTGACAGCATGGATGACAGCATGGAGGCGCTGTTTGAACAAATGGCACAAGTTAATGTGCAACATAAGACTGCTGTGATTGAGACAGATGAGTCCGGCAGTATGGAGGAGCTCGTTGAGTACCTGGTACAGGCCGAGCAGAGCATGCAGCTGCGGTGCCAGCTACAGCAGCAGGAGACTAACCGGTTGTTGGAGCAGATTGCAGCTCTCAGCACCTCGTCCCAGAGTAATGTTGTGAAGGTACCTGCGTTGTCCGCTGTGAAGAGGGCGGTAAGACGGTCCCTGAAAAAGATGACACCTCGTGATGATGTGGAGGTATATCTCACTAAGTTTGAGGGACTGGCAGAGAAGGAGAATCTGCCCCTATCTGAATGGGCCATGATGGTCGCACCCTATCTGATTGGAGTGCCCCAGGTGGCCTATGCTGACCTGAGCGAGCAGGACAGCCAAGACTATGCCAAGCTGAAAGCGGAGATTCGTACCGGCTGGGTGTTACGGTGACAGCCCGTGCCAGGGGAGTTCATGACTGGAGATACAGTTGGGAGTCTGCAGTCAGCAGGCCTGATTATGGAGTCGAAAAGGTGATAGTGAACCGCTACACGCGAGCATGTCCTCCTGAGGTACAGCCGTCTGAGAGGTCGTCACTTCAGAGTTCCCGGACGCCGAACTCTCCCGGTAAGAGCGTTCCAGCTGTTGGGGACATGGGGTATGCTGATAAGCGGGTTCAGGCCCGAGGGGACATATGGGAGGGTGATTGTGGTGGACAGTGTTGGAGATGTCGTGAAATTGCAGCCAACTGTCCAATAGAGGGGGAGCCTATGTGTTGTGATGTTGGCGGATCCCTCTCTCCCTGCGCAGAACCTGTGTGTGTGTCCACCTCAGCCGAAGAGACTGGACCACAGGGGTCCCCGGTGGTTGTAAATGACTGCCCAGCACAGGCCCTCTTGGACTCAGAGAGTCCAGTGACTTCCGTATGTGACAGCCTGATTGATAGGGACTTCATCCCTGATAAGCACCTGAGTGTGGTGTGCATCCATGGAGACACCAAAGTCTACCCAGAGACTGCCGTGGACTTGGTCCCCAAACTCGGGGAGGTTTCATATGAAGTGGGGGTAGTGAAGAACCTGGTGCAACCCGTCATATTGGGTAATGACTTTCCCCAGTCTAAGGATCTCTGGGGGAAAAATGTTTCTGATGGACAGTGTGATGAAGCTCCTATTGAGGGTGCGCAGTCCCGAGGGGCAGAACACAATGTTAGTGGGCCGTTAAACTTGTGTGATGATGATGATAATGATGACCATGATAATGATGCTGATGCTGATAATGATAATGATGATGATCATGATAGTGATGATGATACTGATCATAGTCATGATAATGATGTTGATAATAATGATGACTGTGATAGTGATGAAATTCCTTTGCAGGTGATGTTGGGAGACGAGGATGGTGGTTCTCGGGAACCGAGTGTCCCTGACTTGCCTGTGTCCTGTGACAATTTTGAGAGTGAGCAGTGGCGAGACCCCACTCTTAGGACAGCACAGGAAAATATGATTGTTCTAAATGAGGTTTCCCAGGAGCCTGGCTCTGAGGAGAGGTTTCCTCATGCTGCCATGGACAATAGCCTATTGTATAGGGACACTGAAGTCCAGGGAGAGGTCGTGAGTCAGCTCCTAGTACCTGAGCTATATAGAGGTATAGTGCTGGGGTTGTCACATGGTCACGTGCTTGAGGGACCAGATGGTGAAGTTAATGTTGTGGATGACATGTTAACTAAGGTTCCAGATCAGGATGTGAATGAAAATGAATTGTATAACCCTGACAGTGAGCAGGATGTGAATGAAAATGAATTGTATAACCCTGACGGTGAGCCAGATGTGGCTGAGAGAAGAGGGTCAGATAGTGATAGTGAATCATCTGATGACCATAAAGCAACCAGTGCAAATGAGGAAGGCATGGTAGCACAGGAGGTACGTGAATTTCTGAGGAAGAGTCAGCAGAAGTGTTCTGATGTGCCGGGTCGTACTTCTCTGGCCAGGCACTATATCGAAACTGAGCCCGGCCCTAAGGTCAAGATGAAACCGTGCAGGATACCCGAGGCCCGCAGAGAGTATAGGCCTGGGAGGGTACAGGGTAGTGCGGATGCTTCAGATGAAGAGAAAGCTGATGTTGGCTATGACAGTGGTGAGGATGAAGCTGATGAGGGCCATGACTGGTCCAGAGTTCACTGTCTCTGTTGGATTGTTGACCAGCCCTCCGGTCTGGATGACCAGCCCTCCGGTCTGGAGAAGAGGGAGGGGATATGTGAGACAGTGAAGGAATATGTGTTGAATGGGGTGTACATTTCACCTAGGTATAAGGGAAATGTGTGGCTTTGTAAACCTAGTGGTAGAGAAAGGTCACTACACCTCACATTCAGCCCACACTGGCAGCTCAGGCCTGAAACTACTCAGGTGTTAATTAGGAGACCAGAAGTAGGTGTCTGCAAACACAATCAGGGAGCTGGCTTAGTCTGGACACAGGAGGGTGTCCCGGCACAAGAAGCAGTCTCCAAGAGTGGAGCTGGCTTAGTCTGGACACAGGAAGGTGTCCCGGCACAAGAAACAGTCTCCAGGAGTGGGAGCTGGCTTAGTCTGGACACAGGAAGGTGTCCCGGCACAAGAAACAGTCTCCAGGAGTGTGAGCTATCTCAGTCTGGGTGCAGGAAGTACCCCGGCCACAGGAGTAGTCTCAGTGAGAATCCATGCGAATAGCGGCTGAATAGGAGTGGATCTCTCTCAAGTCTGGACATTGAAGGGGCCTTCAGACACAAGGAGGAGTATCTGTGAAACTCCAGACTGGTAACATATATCATATGTGTTGTTTTGGGCACAGACTGGTAGAGTCTGGACCCGGATAAACAGGGAAATCGATCTATGTGTAATTAGTGGCTAGACAAGCCTAGGTTTTCTGTTTATGCTTTATTTTTATCTGTTTGCTGTGGACTTTAATAAAGCTGGTTGCGGCCAGTTTTCACCAGAACTGCTGTCTGAATGAACTGTTTTCGTGTCACTCTGTCTACCCAGACAGCGATCCTAGAGCTAAACCCCCTGGAATGCTACAATATATATACAGTATCCACACACACACGCACAGTATACAGTATATACACATGGGGTGACCCGTGGCACTAGGCGGCAGAGGTGACCCGTGGCACTAGGCGGCAGGGGTGACCCGTGGCACTAGGCGGCAGGGGTGACCCGTGGCACTAGGCGGCAGGGGTGACCCGTGGCACTAGGCGGCAGGGGTGACCCGTGGCACTAGGCGGCAGAGGTGACCTGTGGCACTAGGCGGCAGGGGTGACCCGTGGCACTAGGCGGCAGGGGTGACCCGTGGCACTAGGCGGCAGGGGTGACCCGTGGCACTAGGCGGCAGGGGTGACCCGTGGCACTAGGCGGCAGGGGTGACCCGTGGCACTAGGCGGCAAAGGTGACCCGCGGCACTAGGCGGCAGGGGTGACCCGTGGCACTAGGCGGCAGAGGTGACCCGCGGCACTAGGCGCCAGGGGTGACCCGTGGCACTAGGCGGCAGAGGTGACCCGCGGCACTAGGCGGCAAAGGTGACCCGCGGCACTAGGCGGCAGGGGTGACCCGTGGCACTAGGCGGCAGAGGTGACCCGCGGCACTAGGTGGCAGAGGTGACCCGTGGCACTAGGCAGCAGGGGTAACCCGTGGCACTAGGTGGCAGAGGTGACCTGTTGGGTCACTTTCCTGGGGACACATTTGAGAAGCCTCACCTTGTAGGCCGCCTGCCTCATGAATTGCTTTGCCGGCTGCTTCCAGATGGCGGGGACAGTGATGACCCATCTGACCTCACCATTTTCCATCTCTTCTCCGGCCTGATCACTCAGCTCCTGAAATCCAAAGAATATGGAAGATGAATCAAATTACAGGGTCACAATTTTCTCCATATACGTCTGGCCCCTCTCCGCTCCCTGATATGTAGATGTCACCTCCTCACTTTCAGAGCTTGTTCCTTGAAGTATTGCAGAGCGAAGGCGAAGATCTCCAGCGCCTTCACTTTCTTTCCATTCGCCGCTACAAGATCAGTTTCCATCGTCAGGTCCTGAAAAGACGGAATAGAAATGATGATGTGCGAAACGCATGTAATGTATGTGTGTGACATATGCAGTGTGTGTGCGCGCGACATATGCAGTGTGTGTGTGCGCGACATATGTAGTGTGTATGCGACATATGCAGTGTGTATGCGACATATGCAGTGTGTGTGCGACATATGCAGTGTGTGTGTGCGACATATGCAGTGTGTGTGCGCGACATATGCAGTGTGTGTGCGCGACATATGCAGTGTGTTTGTGCGACATATGCAGTGTGTGTGTATGTGACATATGCAGTGTGTGTGTATGCGACATATGCAGTGTGTGCGACATGCAGTGTGTGTGCGACATATGCAGTGTGTGTGTGCGCGCTCGACATATGCAGTGTGTTTATGTGACGTGTGAAATGTGCCATGTGCGAGTATGTGACGTGTGACATGTAATATATATGCGAGTATGTGACGTGAGAGTATGTGATGATGTATGTGACATTTGTTGTTTGCAAGTATATGACGTGTGCAAGGAAATGACATGTGACATGTGTGATGTGATGTGTGCGAGTAAGTGATGTGTGAAATGCGACTATCTTACGTGTGAGAGCACGTGACATGTGCGAGTATCTGAAGTGTGAGAGAAGTGTCATGTGCGAGCATCTGAAGTGTGTAGGCACGTGACATGTGCGAGTATTGAAGTGTGAGATGAGTGACTTGTGCGAGTATTGAAGTGTGAGAGGACGTTGACATGTGCGAGTATTGAAGTGTGAGAGAAAGTGTCATGTGCGAGCATCTGAAGTGTGAGATGCAGTGACATGTGCGAGTATATGAAGTGTGAGATGACGTGACATGTGCGAGTATCTGAAGTGTGAGAGGACGTGACATGTGCGAGTATCTGAAGTGTGAGAGACATGACAT
The DNA here is from genome assembly GCA_033576555.1 of Oophaga sylvatica. Classification (NCBI taxonomy): domain Eukaryota; kingdom Metazoa; phylum Chordata; class Amphibia; order Anura; family Dendrobatidae; genus Oophaga; species Oophaga sylvatica. Next base: position 49,678 of record JARQOD010004262.1, on the reverse strand, counting down.
GTGCGAGTATCTGAAGTGTGAGAGACGTGACATGTGCGAGTATCTGAAGTGTGAGAGGACATGACATGTGCGAGTATCTGAGTGTGAGAGGACGTGACATGTGCGAGTATCTGAAGTGTGAGAGAGAAGTGTCATGTGCGAGCATCTGAAGTGTGAGAGCACGTGACATGTGCGAGTATCTGAAGTGTGAGAGGACGTGACATGTGCGAGTATCTGAAGTGTGAGAGAGACGTGACATGTGCGAGTATCTGAAGTGTGAGATGACGTGACATGTGCGAGTATCTGAAGTGTGAGAGGACGTGACATGTGCGAGTATCTGAAGTGTGAGAGACGTGACATGTGCGAGTATCTGAAGTGTGAGAGGACGTGACATGTGCGAGTATCTGAAGTGTGAGAGGACGTGACATGTGCGAGTATCTGAAGTGTGAGAGGACGTGACATGTGCGAGTATCTGAAGTGTGAGAGACGTGACATGTGCGAGTATCTGAAGTGTGAGAGGACATGACATGTGCGAGTATCTGAAGTGTGAGAAGACATGACATGTGCGAGTATCTGAAGTGTGAGAGACTGACATGTGCGAGTATCTGAAGTGTGAGAGGACGTGACATGTGCGAGCATCTGAAGTGTGAGAGGACATGTCGAGTATCTGAAGTGTATGAGGTGCTGTAGCAGTTCTGAAGTGTGAGAGACGTGACATGTGCGAGTATCTGAAGTGTGAGAGACTGACATCGATATGAGTGGAGCAGTGACATGTGAGTATCTGAAGTGTGAGAGGACGTGACATGTGCGAGTATCTGAAGTGTGAGAGCACGTGACATGTGCGAGTATCTGAAGTGTGATGAGGTGACATGTGCGAGATTGGTGTGAGAACATGTGCGAGTATCTGAAGTGTGAGAGCACGTGACATGTGCGAGTATCTGAAGTGTGAGAGGACGTGACATGTGCGAGCATCTGAAGTGTGAGAGACGTGACATGTGCGAGTATCTGAAGTGTGAGAGGACGTGACATGTGCGAGTATCTGAAGTGTGAGAGGACGTGACATGTGCGAGTATCTGAAGTGTGAGAGGACGTGACATTGCAGTTCTGAAGTGTGGGACGTGAATTGCAGTTGAAGTGTGAGAGGACGTGACATGTGCGAGTATCTGAAGTGTGAGAGGCGTGACATGTGCGAGTATCTGAAGTGTGAGAGGAACGTGACATGTGCGAGTATCTGAAGTGTGAGGAGTGACAGTGCGAGTATTGAATGTGAAGACGACATTGCGAGATCATGTGAGATACATGCGAGATCTGAAGTGTGAGAGGAACGTGAATGTGCGAGTATCTGAAGTGTGAGGAGTAATGTGGTCATGTGCTGGAAGCATCTGAATGTGTGAGAGACGTGACATGTGCGAGTATCTTTGAAGAAAGTGTATGTCGAGAGAAGGAAGCGTGACATGTGCGAGTATCTGGTTGAGAGGGTGACAGGATACTGATGTGAGATGAGTGACATGTGCGAGTATCTGAAGTGTGAGAGGACGTGACATGTGCGAGTATCTGAAGTGTGAGAAGACATGACATGTGCGAGTATCTGAAGTGTGAGAGGACGTGACATGTGTGAGTATCTGAAGTGTGAGAGGACGTGACATGTGCGAGTATCTGAAGTGTGAGAGGACGTGACATGTGCGAGTATCTGAAGTGTGAGATGACGTGACATGTGCGAGTATCTGAAGTGTGAGAGCACGTGACATGTGCGAGTATCTGAAGTGTGAGAGCACGTGACATGTGCGAGTATCTGAAGTGTGAGAGCACGTGACATGTGCGAGTATCTGAAGTGTAAGAGGACGTGACATGTGCGAGTATCTGAAGTGTGAGAGGACGTGACATGTGCGAGTATCTGAAGTGTGAGAGGACGTGACATGTGCGAGTATCTAAAGTGTGAGAGCACGTGACATGTGCGAGTATCTGAAGTTTGAGAGGACGTGACATGTGCGAGTATCTGAAGTGTGAGAGGACGTGACATGTGCGAGTATCTGAAGTGTGAGAGGACATGACATGTGCGAGTATCTGAAGTGTGAGAGGACGTGACATGTGCGAGTATCTGAAGTGTGAGAGCACGTGACATGTGCGAGTATCTGAAGTGTGAGAGCAGATGACATGTGCGAGTATCTAAAGTGTGAGAGCACGTGACATGTGTGAGTATCTGAAGTGTGAGAGCACGTGACATGTGCGAGTATCTGAAGTGTGAGAGGACGTGACATGTGCGAGTATCTGAAGTGTGAGAGCACGTGACATGTGCGAGTATCTGAAGTGTGAGAGCACGTGACATGTGCGAGTATCTGAAGTGTGAGAAGACATGACATGTGCGAGTATCTGAAGTGTAAGAGGACGTGACATGTGCGAGTATCTGAAGTGTGAGAGGACGTGACATGTGCGAGTATCTGAAGTGTAAGAGGACGTGACATGTGCGAGTATCTGAAGTGTGAGAGGACGTGACATGTGCGAGTATCTGAAGTGTGAGAGGACGTGACATGTGCGAGTATCTAAAGTGTGAGAGCACGTGACATTTGCGAGTATCTGAAGTTTGAGAGGACGTGACATGTGCGAGTATCTGAAGTGTGAGAGGACGTGACATGTGCGAGTATCTGAAGTGTGAGAGGACATGACATGTGCGAGTATCTGAAGTGTGAGAGGACGTGACATGTGCGAGTATCTGAAGTGTGAGAGCACGTGACATGTGCGAGTATCTGAAGTGTGAGAGCACATGACATGTGCGAGTATCTAAAGTGTGAGAGCACGTGACATGTGCGAGTATCTGAAGTGTGAGAGCACGTGACATGTGCGAGTATCTGAAGTGTGAGAGGACGTGACATGTGCGAGTATCTGAAGTGTGAGAGCACGTGACATGTGCGAGTATCTGAAGTGTGAGAGCACGTGACATGTGCGAGTATCTGAAGTGTGAGAGCACGTGACATGTGCGAGTATCTGAAGTGTGAAATGTGATGTGTGAGTATCTGAAGTGTGAAATGTGATGTGTGAGTATCTGAAGTGTGAAATGTGATGTGTGAGTGTACGTGAGGTGAATGCGTGACATGAGAGTATCTGACCTGTGAGAGTACTGTATGTGACGTGTGTGAAATGTGAACGTATATGACATGTAATGTGTGATGTTTGATTTGGCATGCGATATATGTGACGTTGTGAGTATGTGACATGTGATGTCTGTGATGTGTGATCTATGTGATGTCTGATGTGTGATTTATGTGATAAGTGATGTGACATGGACGTGTGATCTATGTGACGTGTCATATCCGGGACGTGTAATGTCTGACATGTGAGCTATGTGACGTGTCATGTCTGGGACGTGTGATCTATGTGACGTGTGATGTCTGGGACGTGTGATCTATGTGACGTGTGACGTCTGACGTGTCAGCTATGCGATGTGATGTCTGGGACTTGTGATGTCTGGGACATGTGATGTCTGCCGTGTGATCCATGTGACGTGCGATGTCTGCCGTGTCATCTATCTGACGTGTGATGAATGTGATGTGACGTGTGATGTCTGACATGTGATCCATGTGACATGCGATGTCTGACGTGTGATCTATTTGACGTGTCATGTCTGGGACGTGTAATGTCTGACGTGTGAGCTATTTGACATGTGATGTCTGGGACGTGTGATGTCTGCCGTGTGATCTATGTGACGTGTCATGTCTGACGTGTGATGTCTGACGTGTGAGCTATGTGACATGTGATGTCTGACGTGTGATCTATGTGACGTGTGATGTCTGACGTGTGAGCTATGTGACATGTGATGTCTGACGTGTGATCTATGTGACATGTGATCTATGTGACGTGTGATCCATGTAACGTGTGATGTCTGACGTGTGAGCTATGTGACATGTGATGTCTGATGTGTGATCTATGTGACATGTGATCCATGTGACGTGTGATGTCTGACGTGTGATCTATGTGACATGTGATCCATGTGACGTGTGATCCATGTGATGTCTGACGTGTGATCTATGTGACATGTGATGTCTGACGTGTGATCTATGTGACATGTGATGTCTGACGTGTGAGCTATGTAACATGTGATCTATGTGACATGTGATCTATGTGACATGTGGTCCATGTGACGTTTGATCCATGTGACGTGTGATGTCTGGGACGTGTGATCTAAATGACGTGTGATGTCTGACGTGTGATCTATGTGACATGTGATCTATGTGACATGTGGTCCATGTGACGTGTGATCCATGTGACGTGTGATGTCTGGGACGTGTGATCTAAATGACGTGTGATGTCTGACGTGTGATCTATGTAACATGTGATCTATGTGACATGTGATCTATGTGACATGTGGTCCATGTGACGTGTGATCCATGTGACGTGTGATGTCTGGGACGTGTGATCTAAATGACGTGTGATGTCTGACGTGTGATCTATGTGACGTGTGATGTCTGACGTGTGATCTATGTGACGTGTGATGTCTGACGTGTGATCTATGTGACGTGTGATGTCTGACGTGTGATCTATGTGACGTGTCATGTCTGACGTGTGATGTCTGACGTGTGAGCTATGTGACATGTGATGTCTGACGTGTGATCTATGTGACGTGTGATCCATGTAACGTGTGATGTCTAACGTGTGAGCTATGTGACATGTGATGTCTGATGTGTGATCTATGTGACATGTGATCCATGTGACGTGTGATGTCTGACGTGTGATCTATGTGACATGTGATCCATGTGACGTGTGATCCATGTAACGTGTGATGTCTGACGTGTGATCCATGTGACGTGTGATGTCTGACGTGTGATCTATGTGACGTGTGATGTCTGACGTGTGATCTATGTGACGTGTCATGTCTGACGTGTGATGTCTGACGTGTGAGCTATGTGACATGTGATGTCTGACGTGTGATCTATGTGACATGTGATCTATGTGACGTGTGATCCATGTAACGTGTGATGTCTAACGTGTGAGCTATGTGACATGTGATGTCTGATGTGTGATCTATGTGACATGTGATCCATGTGACGTGTGATGTCTGACGTGTGATCTATGTGACATGTGATCCATGTGACGTGTGATCCATGTAACGTGTGATGTCTGACGTGTGATCCATGTGACGTGTGATGTCTGACGTGTGATCTATGTGACGTGTCATGTCTGACGTGTGATGTCTGACGTGTGAGCTATGTGACATGTGATGTCTGACGTGTGATCTATGTGACATGTGATCCATGTGACGTGTGATCCATGTAACGTGTGATGTCTGACGTGTGATCCATGTGACGTGTGATGTCTGACGTGTGATCTATGTGACGTGTCATGTCTGACGTGTGATGTCTGATGTGTGAGCTATGTGACATGTGATGTCTGACGTGTGATCTATGTGACATGTGATCTATGTGACGTGTGATCCATGTAACGTGTGATGTCTAACGTGTGAGCTATGTGACATGTGATGTCTGACGTGTGATCTATGTGACATGTGATCCATGTGACGTGTGATCCATGTGACGTGTGATCCATGTGACGTGTGATCCATGTGACGTGTGATCCATGTGATGTCTGACGTGTGATCTATGTGACGTGTGATCCATGTGACGTGTGATCCATGTGATGTATGACGTGTGATCTATGTGACGTGTGATCTATGTGACGTGTGATCTATGTGACGTCTGACGTGTGATCTATGTGACGTGTGATGACTGATGTGTGATCTGACGTGTGATCTATGTGACGTGTGATCTATGTGACGTCTGACGTGTGATCTATGTGAGGTGTGATGTCTGATGTGTGATCTATGTGACGTCTGACGTGTGATCTATGTGACGTGTGATCTATGTGACGTCTGACGTGTGATCTATGTGAGGTGTGATGTCTGATGTGTGATCTATGTGACGTCTGACGTGTGATCTATGTGACGTGTGATCTATGTGACGTGTGACGTGTGATCTATGTGAGGTGTGATGTCTGATGTGTGATCTATGTGACGTCTGACGTGTGATCTATGTGACGTGTGATGACTGATGTGTGATCTGACGTGTGATCTATGTGACGTGTGATCTATGTGACGTCTGACGTGTGATCTATGTGACGTGTGATGACTGATGTGTGATCTATGTGACGTCTGACGTGTGATCTATGTGACGTGTGATCTATGTGACGTGTGACGTGTGATCTATGTGAGGTGTGATGTCTGATGTGTGATCTATGTGACGTCTGACGTGTGATCTATGTGACGTGTGATCTATGTGAGGTGTGATGTCTGATGTGTGATCTATGTGACGTCTGACGTGTGATCTATGTGACGTGTGATCTATGTGACGTGTGACGTGTAGCGATTGCCGTCTTGTATGGAATCTGCCGTGTGTCCTGCAGATTCCTCCCGCCGCCCATCACCCGCCCGCACACATTGATTACCGCTCACCGTGCTGCTGTGCAGCTTCATCTTGAATTTCTCGAAGTACAGCCATTGCTTGGACTCGCTGGGGTCCAGGTCGTGGTAAAAATCCCGGGCAGCAAATCCAAAACTGTGGAACTTCCTGTCTGGTGTAAGGAGCATGGTGGTCGGGGTCTTCTGGTTGGACACTCCGGGGTCTCCCCCTTCCCATCTCCTGCAGGATAATACCCCGTCATCACATGAGTGACCCGATTTTCAATCTCTCACCAACATCTCTGCTCGCTGTCAGTGACTAAGAACATTGTTGCTTAAATCCAGAGGCCGAGCCCATAAAGAGAGATAACTGTGCGCAGGAAAATAAGAAACTGTGTAATAATAGATTATATTAGAGAAATCCGCTTCTTTCTCCGGTGGACGGATTATTCATTACTGAGATAGAATCTCATCAGTTCCAGCCGTCATCTCCCATGTAAGAAGCAGGATGGGAGGAGCTAGAGGCCAAGCTCCACCCTCCTCCATAGAATCTCATCAGTACTAGCTGTCATCTCCCATGTAAGAGGCAGGATGGGAGGAGCTAGAGGCCAAGCTCCACCCTCCTCCATAGAATCTCATCAGTACTAGCTGTCATCTCCCATGTAAGAAGCAGGATGGGAGGAGCTAGAGGCCAAACTCCACCCTCCTCCATAGAATCTCATCAGTACCAGCCGTCATCTCCCATGTAAGGAGCAGGATGGGAGGAGCTAGAGGCCAAGCTCCACCCTCCTCCATGGAATCTCATCAGTACTAGCTGTCATCTCCCATGTAAGGAGCAGGATGGGAGGAGCTAGAGGCCAAGCTCCACCCTCCATAGAATCTCATCAGTACCAGCTGTCATCTCTCGTAAGGAGCAGAAGGATGGGAGGAGCTAGAGGCCAAGCTCCACCCTTCATCAGTACCAGCTGTCATCTCTCATAAGGACCAGAAGGATGGAAGGAGCTAGAGGCCAAGCGCCACCCTCCCCCATAGAATCTCATCAGTACCAGCCGTCATCTCCCACGTAAGGAGCAGAAGGATGGGAGGAGCTAGAGGCCAAGCTCCACCCTCCTCCATAGAATCTCATCAGTACCAGCAGTCATCTCCCACATAAGGAGCAGGAGAAGGATGGGAGGAGCTAGAGGCCAAGCTCCACCCTCCTCCATAGAATCTCATCAGTACTAGCTGTCATCTCCCATGTAAGGAGCAGGATGGGAGAAGCTAGAGGCCAAGCTCCACCCTCCTCCATAGAATCTTATCAGTACCAGCCGTCATCTCTCGTAAGGATCAGGATGGGAGGAGCTAGAGGCCAAGCTCCCCCCTCCTCCATAGAATCTCATCAGTACTAGCTGTCATCTCCCATGTAATGAGCAGGATGGGAGGAGCTAGAGGCCAAGCTCCACCCTCCTCCATAGAATCTCATCAGTACTAGCTGTCATCTCCCATGTAAGGAGCAGGATGGGAGAAGCTAGAGGCCAAGCTCCACCCTCCTCCATAGAATCTTATCAGTACCAGCCGTCATCTCTCGTAAGGATCAGGATGAGAGGAGCTAGAGGCCAAGCTCCACCCTCCTCCATAGAATCTCATCAGTACTAGCTGTCATCTCCCATGTAATGAGCATGATGGGAGGAGCTAGAGGCCAAGCTCCATCCTCCTCCATAGAATCTCATCAGTACCAGCCGTCATCTCCCATGTAAGGAGCAGAAGGATGGGAGGACCTAGAGGCCAAGCTCCACCCTCCATAGAATCTCATCAGTACCAGCTGTCATCTCCCATGTAAGGAGCAGAATGGGAGGAGCTAGAGGCCAAGCTCCACCCTCCTCCATGGAATCTCATCAGTACCAGCAGTCATCTCCCATGTAAGGAGGATGGGAGGAGCTAGAGGCCAAGCTCCACCCTCCTCCATAGAATCTCATCAGTACCAGCCGTCACCTCCCATGTAAGGAGAAGGATGGGAGGAGCTAGAGGCCAAGCTCCACCCTCCTCCATAGAATCTCATCAGTACCAGCCGTCACCTCCCATGTAAGGAGCAGGAAGATGGGAGGAGCTAGAGGCCAAGCTCCACCCTCCTCCATAGAATCTCATCAGTACCAGCAGTCATCTCCCACATAAGGAACAGGAGAAGGATGGGAGGAGCTAGAGGCCAAGCTCCACTTTCCTCCATAGAATCTCATCAGTACCAGCCATCACCTCCAATGTAAGGAGCAGAAGGATGGGGAGGAGCCAGAGGCCAAGCTCCACCCTCCTCCATAGAATCTCATCAGTACCAGATGTCATCAACCATGTAAGGAGCAGGATGGGAGGAGCTAGAGGCCAAGCTCCACCCTCCTCCATAGAATCTCATCGGTACCAGCCGTCATCTTTTTTAGTAACTGTTCACTGAATATAGATTTTTACCAGTGAACTGAGAACGAATGAAGGAAGCAGATTTCTAGGCACAGATATTATTTTTGATGAAAAAAAATAGAAATGTTATTATTTAAGGTCTTGTTCAAATTCCGCGTTTTTTTCAAAGCGTTTAAAACAAAACACCCAACGCTTCACTTCACAGTTCAGGCAGGGATGAGATTTCTGGAGCACCCGGCACACGCGACTTCTGGTTTATTCACATCTGATTCTTTCTGAGCTTTTCAACCATTCAAACTGCTGCAAATCTTCTCACAGCTGAGGTTTGGTACATTGTTTCCAGTCCAGACAATCCTCTGTGAGCTAAATAGACTGCAACATTGTTACAAACTATCAGGAGAGAGAATGTGCACCCTGCGTCTGTAACAAACCCTCAGCTGTAGGAAGTTGCATCACAGGAGGGTTTCACCACGATTCAACTTATTGACAAGAAGCAGAGATCTTAAAAAAGGAAGGAAATGAGACAACGTCCATTAGAAGCTGCGGGATCCTTCACAACACATCTACTGACAGCACCGTCCCATGAGCACGTCCCCGGAGATGACACCGCGGGGTCACTATGTGTGACGCATCTCCTGCCGCCATCACACCGTGATCGGACTCTGCGGCTCATTAGAAGCTTTCAATCGATCGTCTGGAGCCTGCGGCAATCACATCCGGCTCCGCGGCAGAAGTAACCTGGAGAGAAGTGCGGCCTAAACGTTAACGATGGAGGGCGGGCGAATCAGCTACCGCCCCATACACGCAGCCTCCGCAGACTATCGCCCCATACACGCTGCCTCCACAGGCTACCTCCCCATACACGCAGCCCCGGCAGGTTACCGCCCCATACACGCTGCCTCCACAGGCTACCACCCCATACACGCTGCCTCCACAGGCTACAGACCCATACACGCTGCCTCCGCAGCCTAGCACTCCATACACGCTGCCTCCACAGGCTACAGCCCCATACACGCTGCCTCCACAGGCTACCTCCCCATACACGCAGCCCCGGCAGGTTACCGCCCCATACACGCTGCCTCCACAGGCTACCACCCCATACACGCTGCCTCCACAGGCTACAGACCCATACACGCTGCCTCCGCAGCCTAGCACTCCATACACGCTGCCTCCACAGGCTACAGCCCCATACACGCTGCCTCCACAGGCTACCTCCCCATACACGCAGCCCCGGCAGGTTACCGCCCCATACACGCTGCCTCCACAGGCTACCTCCCCATACACGCAGCCCCGGCAGGTTACCGCCCCATACACGCTGCCTCCACAGGCTACCTCCCCATACACGCAGCCCCGGCAGGTTACCGCCCCATACACGCTGCCTCCACAGGCTACCGCCCCATACACGCTGCCTCCGCAGGCTACAGACCCATACACGCTGCCTCCGCAGCCTAGCACTCCATACACGCTGCCTCCACAGGCTACAGCCCCATACACGCTGCCTCCACAGGCTACCTCCCCATACACGCAGCCCCGGCAGGTTACCGCCCCATACACGCTGCCTCCACAGGCTACCTCCCCGTACACGCAGCCCCGGCAGGTTACCGCCCCATACACGCTGCCTCCACAGGCTACCTCCCCATACACGCAGCCCCGGCAGGTTACCGCCCCATACACGCTGCCTCCACAGGCTACCGCCCCATACACGCTGCCTCCGCAGGCTACAGACCCATACACGCTGCCTCCGCAGCCTAGCACTCCATACACGCTGCCTCCACAGGCTACAGCCCCATACACGCTGCCTCCGCAGCCTAGCACTCCATACACGCTGCCTCCACAGGCTACAGCCGCATACACGCTGCCTCCACAGCCTACCACCCCATACACGCTGCCTCCACAGGCTACCGCCCCATACACGCAGCCCCGGCAGGTTACCGCCCCATACACGCTGCCTCCGCAGCCTAGCGCTCCATACACGCTGCCTCCACAGGCTACAGCCGCATACACGCTGCCTCCACAGCCTACCACCCCATACACGCTGCCTCCACAGGCTACCGCCCCATACACGCAGCCCCGGCAGGTTACCGCCCCATACACGCTGCCTCCACAGGCTACCGCCCCATACACGCTGCCTCCGCAGGCTACAGACCCATACACGCTGCCTCCGCAGCCTAGCACTCCATACACGCTGCCTCCACAGGCTACAGCCCCATACACGCTGCCTCCGCAGCCTAGCACTCCATACACGCTGCCTCCACAGGCTACAGCCCCATACACGCTGCCTCCGCAGCCTAGCACTCCATACACGCTGCCTCCACAGGCTACAGCCGCATACACGCTGCCTCCACAGCCTACCACCCCATACACGCTGCCTCCACAGGCTACTGCCCCATACACGCAGCCCCGGCAGGTTACCGCCCCATACACGCTGCCTCCACAGGCTACCGCCCCATACACGCTGCCTCCGCAGGCTACAGACCCATACACGCTGCCTCCGCAGCCTAGCACTCCATACACGCTGCCTCCACAGGCTACAGCCCCATACACGCTGCCTCCGCAGCCTAGCACTCCATACACGCTGCCTCCACAGGCTACAGCCCCATACACGCTGCCTCCGCAGCCTAGCACTCCATACACGCTGCCTCCACAGGCTACAGCCGCATACACGCTGCCTCCACAGCCTACCACCCCATACACGCTGCCTCCACAGGCTACCGCCCCATACACGCAGCCCCGGCAGGTTACCGCCCCATACACGCTGCCTCCGCAGCCTAGCGCTCCATACACGCTGCCTCCGCAGCCTAGCGCTCCATACACGCTGCCTCCGCAGCCTAGCGCTCCATACACGCAGCCTCCGCAGCCTAGCACCCCATACACGCAGCCTCCGCAGGCTACCGCCCCATACACGCTGCCTCCGCAGCCTAGCGCTCCATACACGCTGCCTCCGCAGCCTAGCGCTCCATACACGCTGCCTCCGCAGCCTAGCGCTCCATACACGCTGCCTCCGCAGCCTAGCACCCCATACACGCTGCCTCCACAGGCTACCGCCCCATACACGCAGCCCCGGCAGGTTACCGCCCCATACACGCTGCCTCCGCAGCCTAGCGCTCCATACACGCTGCCTCCGCAGCCTAGCGCTCCATACACGCTGCCTCCGCAGCCTAGCGCTCCATACACGCAGCCTCCGCAGCCTAGCACCCCATACACGCAGCCTCCGCAGGCTACCGCCCCATACACGCTGCCTCCGCAGCCTAGCGCTCCATACACGCTGCCTCCGCAGCTAGCGCTCCATACACGCTGCCTCCGCAGCCATAGCGCTCCATACATGCTGCCTCCGCAGCCTAGCACCCCATACACGCAGCCTCGCAGGCTACCGCCCCATACACGCAGCCTACGCAGACTACTGCCCCGTACATGCGACCTCCGCAGACTACTGCCCCGTACACGTGGCCTCCGCAGGCCATCACTCTCAGATATATGCGTACTGTGCAGATCTCACCAGTAATAGCCGACAGCCATTATTATCTACAGAGGCCGGAGGAGAGTTCAGGCGACCATCTGTCCAGGCAGCTCCAGGCACCAGATGGGCTGCAGACACGGAGACGCAGCCCTCCCCGCTGGGTATAAAGTATGTGCCCCCCGTGGACATTACCTCATGATGTGGATGCATTCCGGCTCTTTGGAGAAGGCAAAGGCGTAACCGCTGGATGTGGTGCCAAAATCAATGGCAACGACTACAGAGAAGGCCTGCTCCTCCGCCGCACCTCCCCGAGTCCTTCTGGAATAAGAGGGGACAAGGAAAGGTTAACCCCTGTGTGACTGGAGGCCGCAGCTAATCACACAGCCGTTATACAAGGAGAAAATAGCTCTGTCATGTCCTATCCTCCAGTCACCTCCAGAGCTGCAGCCACATCATGTCCTATCCTCCAGTCACCTCCAGAGCTGCAGCCACATCATGTCCTATACCCCAGTCACCTCCAGAGCTGCAGCCACATCATGTCCTATACCCCAGTCACCTCCAGAGCTGCAGCCACATCATGTCCTATCCTCCAGTCACCTCCAGAGCTGCAGACACATCATGTCCTATCCTCCAGTCATCTCCAGAGCTGCAGCCACATCATGTCCTATCCTCCAGTCACCTCCAGAGCTGCAGCCACATCATGTCCTATACCCCAGTCACCTCCAGAGCTGCAGCCATATCATGTCCTATACCCCAGTCACATCCAGAGCTGCAGCCACATCATGTCCTATCCTCCAGTCACCTCCAGAGCTGCAGCCACATCATGTCCTATCCTCCAGTCACCTCCAGAGCTGCAGCCACATCATGTCCTATACCCCAGTCACCTCCAGAGCTGCAGCCATATCATGTCCTATACCCCAGTCACATCCAGAGCTGCAGCCACATCATGTCCTATCCTCCAGTCACCTCCAGAGCTGCAGCCACATAATGTCATATCCTCCAGTCACCTCCAGAGCTGCAGCCACATAATGTCATATCCTCCAGTCACCTCCAGAGCTGCAGCCACATTATGTCCTATACCCCAGTCACATCATGCCATATCCTCCAGTCACCTCCAGAACTGCAGCCACATCATGTCCTATACCCCAGTCACCTCCAGAGCTGCAGCCATATCATGTCCTATACCCCAGTCACATCCAGAGCTGCAGCCACATCATGTCCTATCCTCCAGTCACCTCCATAGCTGCAGCCACATCATGCCATATCCTCCAGTCACCTCCAGAGCTGCAGCCACATTATGTCCTATACCCCAGTCACATCCAGAGCTGCAGTCATATCATGTCCTATACCCCAGTCACATCATGCCATATCCTCCAGTCACCTCCAGAGCTGAAGCCACATTATGTCCTATACCCCAGTCACACCCAGAGCTGCAGCCATATCATGTCCTATACCCCAGTCACATCCAGAGCTGCAGCCACATCATGTCCTATCCTCCAGTCACCTCCAGAGCTGCAGCCACATAATGTCATATCCTCCAGTCACCTGCAGAGCTGCAGCCACATAATGTCATATCCTCCAGTCACCTCCAGAGCTGCAGCCACATTATGTCCTATACCCCAGTCACATCATGCCATATCCTCCAGTCACCTCCAGAACTGCAGCCACATCATGTCCTATACCCCAGTCACCTCCAGAGCTGCAGCCATATCATGTCCTATACCCCAGTCACATCCAGAGCTGCAGCCACATCATGTCCTATCCTCCAGTCACCTCCAGAGCTGAAGCCACATTATGTCTGTAAGGAAAAGGTTGTCGCCATTTTGTATAGGGCCTGTACCAGCCTCCATTTTGTCAGTTCACACAGCCACAGACTTTTAGCTACACAGGGCCTATTAGCATATTCAGTACGGCCAGCTTTGATGTCCACTATGAATCAATAGGCCTTTACATGCTAATTGGTTTAGGCCAGGGTCTGAATAATATGGTCAGTCTTATGGTAACTAGCTCAAGCTCAAGCCATTGTTTCCTGCTCCATATGAATTGCAGGCCAGTTAATATGCGTGCTTCAAAGCAAATGGGGAAGGGCCTAGCAGGGTTAAAAGCTGTAGCCAAGAAGAGGCTGGTCTCATTCCATTTTCACACACAGAAGCACCAGGGACAGACTTGCCAAATGGAGCTGCAGCACATGCATTGGGGGCTGTCCAGCAACTGAAGACTTTCCTGGGGAACGCAGAGCTCCATGCCTCCCCATGACCATACAACCCGGTAATATTGATCTATAGCTTATACCTTTAAGCCTTGTACATTGTTGTTGTATTCTTACTCTGACTGCAAATCCATTGTAATTACGTTGTATAGCTTTACTGTATATTCCTGTAATTATCTAGTGCGCCCTTAAGGCAAATTAAACCATAAAATTAATCTTGGGCTGATGCTTTTACTCTGATCACGAATCTTAGAATACCCAGTGGGTAACAGGACACCTTCCCCGGCGGCCATTTGCTCTAGGTGCAGTTCTCTTACTGACCTGAGAGACAAAGGGGGGCGCCGGAGAGCTGTACCTGTGGAGTTACGTCCCATTGGTGACGTGGGAGGAAAGGGATCGTCCGTCACATTTGGTAGCGGCGGTGGTATCAGAAGCTGTGATACCCGGGCTACCGTGTGGCGGTCGGCTTAGTTCCTCACAAATTGGTGGCAGCGGTGGATCAGAGTAATAGTGTGCGTGGGACCCCTACTCCCAGACACTAGAGACTACCAGCAGTACTTTCACTGCTGGGGTCTTAAGGTCAGCCCAGCACTAGACGGTCAGAGTGTAAATATAACAAGTTGTGTGCAAGGTCAGGGTTGCAGCTGTGTTTCAGTAACCAAAGGTTCCCAAGATGGCGGAAGGCACCAGGAGTAGGGCAAAGGGGGAGCCAATGCTGTGGCCTATGAGGGGTTCGATACCGATGAGGGGGAGCTCAGCCAGGGCTCCCCAAGGAGCCCGGCCCCCGTGCTCAGTCTCACAGTGGACTGCCCACCCCCTGCCCGTCCCAGCCTGTCCAGATCGGAGACCCTCTTCCAAGCGGCTATGGCACAGCTCGAGGCTGGTAATGACGCCGCCTATGAAAGACTCCTGGTGGCGGCAGAGACAGCAGCAGAGCGTGAGCAAGCAGCGGCAGAGAAAGCAGCAGAGCGTGAGCAAGCAGAACGCCGTGAAGCTGCGGAGCGTGAGCAAGCAGCAGCAGAGCGTGCAGCGGAGCGGGAGCATACAGAACGCCGTGAAGCTGCGGAGCGCCGGCACCGACTGGAGATGGCTCAGCACGGGCCCCCACTGGACGCACCAGGCCCACCGGAGACAAGGGCTCCCAAGGTCCGGGCGGAGGACTTTCCCTTACTTGAAAAGGATGGAGACCTGGATTCCTTTCTGCTTGCTTTTGAGAGGACATGCCTCCAACATCATCTGGCCCCGGATCAGTGGGCAAGGTACCTGAC
This sequence comes from Oophaga sylvatica, assembly GCA_033576555.1. NCBI lineage: Eukaryota > Metazoa > Chordata > Amphibia > Anura > Dendrobatidae > Oophaga > Oophaga sylvatica. The sequence continues at coordinate 33,995 of JARQOD010004262.1, read as the reverse complement.
CCCCCGTTTGAGGGGTAAGTCCCTGGAAGTTTTGGGGGACTTACCTGCCGGGGAGGAGCAGGACTACAACAGCATCAAGCGGGCCCTGATCCAGCACTACAACCTCACCCCGGAGTCGTACCGCAGGAAGTTCAGGAGCCTGCAGCGGGGTTCAAAGGACACCTGGACCGACCACATGCGGGCCCTGTTGAGAGCTGCGGAGCACTGGACCTCGGGTCTAGAGCTCACTACCCGCCAGGAGGTCCAGGAACTGTTTGTCGTGGAGCAATTTTTGTGGAACTGCCCAGAGGACCTCCAGCAGTTCCTCCGTGACCGGAAACCAAAGGGGGCTTCTGCTACAGCTGCCCTGGCAGACGAGTATGCCAACAACAGGGCGCCGGAGCCAAAGAAGCCTGCCAGCAGCACCTGGAGAGGGGGTAAGCCCAATCCTGCCCCAGCCCCATATCCAGCCCCCAGAGTGCAAGGGGTGTACCCCCCGGCTGCCCTCTCCAGGCCAGGAACAGAACCCAGACGTTGCCATAATTGCAATCAGCCAGGACACTTTAAGGCTGCATGTCCCCAGGCCCCATCCCTGTCCCAGAAACCGTCCACTGTTTTGTGTGTGGGAGGGGGTGGTGGGAGGTCCCTAGACAATTACCAACCCGTCACCATCGGCCGCTCAGCGGTCATGGGACTGCGGGATACAGGCGCTGAACGAACCCTGGTACGCCCTGAGGTGGTGTCCCCTCAAGACTTGGTACCTGGGAAAACCCTTTCCGTCTCCGGAATTGGAGGCGTTGAACCGGCGCTGCCCGTTGCCAAGGTGTATTTGGATTGGGGTGCCGGGAGGGGGATGCGGGAGGTGGGAGTAACGCCGAATATTCCTGCAAATGTGTTGCTTGGGACCGATTTGGGGCGGCTAGTGTCCCAGTATGTGGCCACTGAACTCCCAAGTCCGGCTCCCCAAGAATGTCATGACTCTACTGTGAATGCTAATGTTAATGTATTGAATGTGCCTCCAACAGTGGAGGAGGGAGTGAAACCTGATGGTAAGCCATGCACTGACACTACACACACAGGGCTCACAGTGAGGACAGGTGAGGAGGCTGTAGGGGAGAGCTCAGAGGTGGAGGGAGGGGCTGCTATGGGCAGTGTAGGGCCCCTAAGTGAATCCAGCTTGCTGAGTCTAGGGCCCCTGCAGGAAGAGGAACAGGCCATGGGGGGAGGGGTTGTCCCGGGAGAGGAGCCACCAGGTAGGACCCCAGGTCAGGAGTTCCCCACATCCGGGATGTCAGGGAAGTCTGCCTGACCCGGCGACTTGGTCAGAGGAGGAGGGAAAGCGGGCGCTACCCGTGGTCTCAGCGGTCGTGGCCGCTGTTACCAGGAGTGGGAGCGCTGAAGCCCAAGGAGCCTCGCGGAGGTCCGACGGTTTCCCCCTCTCTGACCAAGTGGCTGCCGAGTCAGACAGTAGCCAGGAGACAGATCCCGGGGAACTGACAGAGGACAGGGCAGTCTCATCAATTCTTGCCATATCTAGTCAGGGATTTCAGGCAGCGTTGGAAGCTGACCCTAGCCTGAAGACTCTCAAGGAACAGGCGGCACAGCCTCCCCTGGAGTCCGACCGCGAGCGAGTGGTCTGGGACCAGGGACGGCTGTACCGGGTAACGGTCCAGAAGGGTTCACCGGAGGCGTGGCCCAGGGACCAACAGTTAGTGGTGCCCCATCCGTTCAGGGCGGAATTGTTGCGGATCGCACACGAGATTCCAATGGCCGGACACTTAGGGATCACTAAAACCAGGGCCAGGCTAGCTCAGCATTTCTACTGGCCTGGAATGAGGACCGAGGTGATAGCCTACTGCCGTTCGTGTGACACCTGTCAGAGGGTGGGGAAGGCGTGGCCGCGCCCCAAAGCCCCACTGGTAACTCTGCCCATCATCGAAGAGCCTTTCTCGAGGGTGGCTGTGGATCTCATTGGACCTCTGTCCACTCCCAGCCGCTCCGGGAAATGCTTCATACTAACGGTAGTGGACTATGCCACCCGGTACCCGGAGGCGGTAGCTTTGTCGTCCATTCGGGCCGACAAAGTGGCCACTGCCTTACTGGAGATTTTCTCCAGAGTGGGGTTTCCCAAGGAAATGCTCACCGACCGAGGGACCCAGTTCATGTCGCAGCTGATGGAGTCTCTCTGTAAGCAGGTACAGGTGCAACATCTGGTGGCCAGCCCTATCACCCACAGACCAATGGCTTGTGTGAGCGGTTCAATGGCACCTTAAAGCAGATGCTGAAGATGTTGGTCGACTCCCACGGGAGAGACTGGGAGCGGTATCTCCCACACCTGCTGTTTGCCTACCGGGAGGTTCCACAGGCCTCAACGGGGTTCTCCCCCTTTGAGCTCCTGTACGGGCGACGTGTACGGGGGCCCCTTGCTCTGGTGAAGGAAGCATGGGAAGGGGATTTAGCCACCCCTGGAGTGTCGGTCATTGAGTATGTCGTGCGCTTCCGGGACCGAATGATGGCCTTGACGCGGCTGGTGTATGACAATATGACCCAAGCTCAGGCTGACCAGAAGCGATGGTACGACCAGAATGCTTGTGAGCGGACCTACCAGGTGAGTCAAAAGGTGTGGGTACTGGTCCCCGTACCACAAAACAAGCTTCAGGCGGCCTGGGAGGGTCCATGCCTCGTGCACGAGCAGCTCAACGCCGTCACCTACCTGGTCACCCTGGACCACGCCCGTGGAAGGAGGAAGGCCTTCCATGTGAACATGATGAAGGCCCATCATGAGCGGGAGGCTTATGCTCACCCAGTGTGCAACCTTCCAGAGGAGGGAGAGGCAGAAACCCTCCTCGATCTGCTCACCCAAGCCAAGTCGGGTGGATCCATCGAGGATGTGGGGGTTGGCCACCAGCTCTCGGAGGACCAACGTTCCCAGCTGGGGGCCACCCTGCACCCCTTTCGGGAGCTGTTCAGCAGCCTGCCCGGAAGGACTGAGGCAGCCGTCCATGACGTGGACACTGGTAACCACCCCCCAATCCGGCGTTCAGCATATCGGGTTTCTCTTGAGGTGCAGCAGCAGATGCGCCAAGAGATAGACGAGATGCTGAGGCTGGGGGTGATCCAAGCGTCCAACAGCGCGTGGGCTTCGCCTGTAGTCCTCGTCCCTAAAAAGGACCGAACTACGCGGTTCTGCGTGGACTACAGGGGGCTCAACGCTGTGTCGGTCACCGATGCGTACCCAATGCCGCGCATCGATGACCTGCTCGACCAGCTGGCCGGGGCCAAGTACCTGACCATCATGGATCTGAGCAGGGGGTATTGGCAGATTCCCCTGACCCCTAGGGCACGGGAACGCTCTGCCTTTATCACCCCATTCGGACTGTACGAGTCCACGGTGATGCCCTTCGGCATGAAGAATGCCCCTGCCACTTTTCAGCGGATGGTCAACACGCTGCTCGAGGGACTGGAAGGGTATGCGACCGCGTACCTGGATGACATTGCCATCTTCAGTCCCACCTGGGAGGATCACCTAGAGCACCTGGCGCAGGTGCTCGGGCGGATCCAGCGAGCAGGCTTGACCATTAAGCCGGAAAAATGCCAGCTGGGTATGAGTGAGGTCCACTATCTGGGACACCGGGTAGGTGGGGGAGCTCTGAAGCCAGAGCCCGGGAAGGTGGATGCCATCGCATCCTGGCCCACCCCCAGGACCAAGAAGCAGGTGATGTCCTTTTTGGGTACTGCTGGGTACTATAGGAGGTTTGTTCCACACTATAGTGCCCTGGCCAAGCCCCTGACGGACCTCACCAAGAAAAGGCTGCCAGTCGCAGTCGACTGGACAGTCGCCTGCGAGACAGCTTTCCAAGCGCTCAAGACCGCCCTTTCTAGTTCTCCGGTACTACAGGCAGCCGACTTCACGCGGCCATTCTTAGTGCAGACCGACGCCAGCGACTTCGGCCTCGGTGCTGTGCTCAGCCAGGTTGACACTACGGGCCATGAACACCCCATTTTGTACCTGAGCAGGAAGCTCCTGCCGAGGGAAGTGGCCTATTCCACGATGGAGAAGGAATGTCTGGCAATTGTGTGGGCCCTGCAGCATCTGCAGCCATACTTGTACGGACGCCAATTCATCGTGGAAACAGACCACAACCCCCTCAGCTGGTTACACACGGTCTCTGGGACGAATGGGAGGTTGCTACGCTGGAGCCTCGCTCTCCAGCAGTACCATTTCACCATTCGCCACAAAAAAGGCAGTGACCATGGTAACGCTGATGGGTTGTCCCGGCAAGGAGAGGGTGCGGTAGGGCGCACGGGGGAACACAGGAATGTGATACCCCCTAGCGCCCTCAAAAGCAGGGAGGTGTAAGGAAAAGGTTGTCGCCATTTTGTATAGGGCCTGTACCAGCCTCCATTTTGTCAGTTCACACAGCCACAGACTTTTAGCTACACAGGGCCTATTAGCATATTCAGTACGGCCAGCTTTGATGTCCACTATGAATCAATAGGCCTTTACATGCTAATTGGTTTAGGCCAGGGTCTGAATAATATGGTCAGTCGTATGGTAAATAGCTCAAGCTCAAGCCATTGTTTCCTGCTCCATATGAATTGCAGGCCAGTTAATATGCGTGCTTCAAAGCAAATGGGGAAGGGCCTAGCAGGGTTAAAAGCTGTAGCCAAGAAGAGGCTGGTCTCATTCCATTTTCACACACAGAAGCACCAGGGACAGACTTGCCAAATGGAGCTGCAGCACATGCATTGGGGGCTGTCCAGCAACTGAAGACTTTCACCTGGGGAACGCAGAGCTCCATGCCTCCCCATGACCATACAACCCGGTAATATTGATCTATAGCTTATACCTTTAAGCCTTGTACATTATTGTTGTATTCTTACTCTGACTGCAATTCCATTGTAATTACGTTGTATAGCTTTACTGTATATTCCTGTAATTATCTAGTGCGCCCTTAAGGCAAATTAAACCATAAAATTAATCTTGGGCTGATGCTTTTACTCTGATCACGAATCTTAGAATACCCAGTGGGTAACAGGACACCTTCCCCGGCGGCCATTTGCTCTAGGTGCAGTTCTCTTACTGACCTGAGAGACAAAGGGGGGCGCCGGAGAGCTGTACCTGTGGAGTTACGTCCCATTGGTGACGTGGGAGGAAAGGGATCGTCCGTCACATTTGGTAGCGGCGGTGGTATCAGAAGCTGTGATACCCGGGCTACCGTGTGGCGGTCGGCTTAGTTCCTCACAATGTCCTATACCCCAGTCACACCCAGAGCTGCAGCCATATCATGTCCTATACCCCAGTCACATCCAGAGCTGCAGCCACATCATGTCCTATCCTCCAGTCACCTCCAGAGCTGCAGCCACATCATGTCATATCCTCCAGTCACCTCCAGAGCTGCAGCCACATTATGTCCTATACCCCAGTCACATCCAGAGCTGCAGCCATATCATGTCCTATACCCCAGTCACATCCAGAGCTGCAGTCACATCATGTCCTATCCTCCAGTCACCTCCAGAGCTGCAGCCACATCATGTCATATCCTCCAGTCACCTCCATAGCTGCAGCCACATCATGTCCTATACCCCAGTCACCTCCAGAGCTGCAGCCACATCATGTCCTATCCTTCAGTCACCTCCAGAGCTGCAGCCACATCATGTCCTATACCCCAGTCACCTCCAGAGCTGCAGACACATCATGTCCTATCCTCCAGTCACTTCCAGACCTGCAGCCACATCATGTCATATACCTCAGTCACATCCAGAGCTGCAGCCATATAATGTCCGATCCTCCAGTCACCTCCAGAGCTGCAGCCACATCATGTCCTATACCCCAGTCACCTCCAGAGCTGCAGCCATATCATGTCCTATACCTCAGTCACATCCAGAGCTGCAGCCATATCATCTCCTATCCTCCAGTCACCTCCAGAGCTGCAGCCACATCATGTCCTATACCCCAGTCACCTCCAGAGCTGCAGCCATATCATGTCCAATACCTCAGTCACATCCAGAGCTGCAGCCATATCATGTCCTATACCCCAGTCACATCCAGAGCTGCAGTCACATCATGTCCTATACCTCAGTCACCTCTAGAGCTGCAGCCACATCATGTTCTATCCTCCAGTCACTTCCAGAGCTGCAGCCACATCATGTCCTAGCCTCCAGTCACCTCCAGAGCTGCAGCCACATGTCCTATCCTTCAGTCACCTCCAGAGCTGCAGCCACATCATGTCCTATACCCCAATCACATTCAGAGCACAAGCCACATCATATCCTATCCTCCAATCACATCATGTCCTATCCTCCAGTCACCTCCAGAGCTGCAGCCACATCATGTCCAAATACCCCAGTCACCTCCAGAGCTGCAGCCACATCATGTCTTATCCTCCAGTCACCTCCAGAGCTGCAGTCACTATTCTGCTGTTACATCGTGTCCAGTGGCGTACTGCCAATGGCAGCAGACAACATGGCCTCTATGGGGCCATGTATCTGGGGTGAGGGAGGCCCGATGCCTGATTCGTCCCAGGCGCCGGCATCGCACCACACTTTCATCAGTCTCGGACTCCTGAAGCCGTCTGCCATCATTCTCCCTCCGTGTCTGACGTCTCAGCGCAGTGGGCACAATGACGTCACTACAGAAGACAAGCTGAGGAGACGGAGAAGTGAGGGAACGGGGACATGTGGGTATATTTATTTTCTAAATCAGTGAGGGCTACGTGGGTGGCCATTCCATTACACGAAGGGCTACGTGGGTGGATAGTCCATTACACGGAGGGCCACGTGGGTGGATAGTCCATTACACGGAGGGCTACGTGGGTGGATAGTCCATTACACGGAGGGCTACGTGGGTGGCCATTCCATTACACGGAGGGCTACGTGGGTGGCCATTCCATTACACGGAGGGCCACGTGGGTGGATAGTCCATTACACGGAGGGCTACGTGGGTGGCCATTCCATTACACGGAGGGCTACGTGGCTGGATAGTCCATTACACGGAGGGCTAGGTGGGTGGCCATTCCATTACACGGAGGGCTACGTGGGTGGCCATTCCATTACACGGAGGGCTACGTGGGTGGCCATTCCATTACACGGAGGGCTACGTGGCTGGATAGTCCATTACACGGAGGGCTAGGTGGGTGGCCATTCCATTACACGGAGGGCTACATGGGTGGCCATTCCATTACACGGAGGGCTACGTGGGTGGCCATTCCATTACACGGAGGGCTACGTGGGTGGCCATTCCATTACACGGAGGGCTACGTGGGTGGCCATTCCATTAAATGGAAGGCTACGTGGGTGGCCATTCCATTACACGGAGGGCTACGTGGCTGGATATTCCATTACACGGAGGGCTACGTGGCTGGATATTCCATTACACGGAGGGCTACGTGGGTGGCCATTCCATTACACGGAGGGCTACGTGGCTGGATATTCCATTACACGGAAGGCTACGTGGGTGGCCATTCCATTACACGGAGGGCTACGTGGCTGGATATTCCATTACACGGAGGGCTACGTGGCTGGATATTCCATTACACGGAGGGCTACGTGGGTGGCCATTCCATTACACGGAGGGCTACGTGGCTGGATATTCCATTACACGGAGGGCTACGTGAGTGGCCATTCCATTACACGGAGGGCTATGTGGGTGGCCATTCCATTACACGGAGGGCTACGTGAGTGGCCATTCCATTACACGGAGGGCTACGTGGCTGGATATTCCATTACACGGAGGGCTACGTGAGTGGCCATTCCACTACTCTGGACTCTGTTACTAATCCTTGTCAGAGCTAGCATTTGCTGCAGGCTAATGGAGGGAGAGGTGTTCATGTGAGAAGTGACTGTTGCTAGGTTTTTATGTGTGGTAATTCCCTATCCTCTGTTTTGGTTTATTCCTCTACCTCCACGCCCCAGTGCATTCCTCTGTTATATGTGAGTGAATATTTTGTATGCCTGGAGTTTTCTGTTAACCCTTGTTTGTGCTGCCTTGTTTGTCAGGTTGGTGTACTATGGTGCACAGTAGTGTTCCCTCTTTCCTGGGTGGGGGAAGGGAACAGACGGAGGGCTGACTCGGGAGATAAGGCAAGGGCGGAGGCCCTGGCATCTTCATCATCTGAAGTATCCCGGGGAGCAGGGCGAGCTTGGGCGCCCCCTAGTGTTAGGGACAGGAAAGGAGCCCCTGGGCCTGGGTCACCCGACAGCTGTGTCGTGACAGGAGGGTTTTGTGGGTGGCCATTACCCTGTATGGTGGGCTTCATGGGTGGCCTTTACATTACATGGAGGGCTACGTGGGTCCATTATACTTTTTGGAGGGCTGTGCAGGCGCCAATATACAGTGTGGAAATTTGCGATCCAGCACACTGTGCTGGGGGAGTGAAGGTGGATACAGCAGCGTCATTATACTGTGTGTTGGGGGGTACAGTGAAGTGTTTAGGGGGCACCTTTCTTGGCCTTATACTTTATGGCTGCAATGAAAGGGGGATGTAGGCTTCAATAGGAGAATTACTGAAAGTGCCGCTAAGCTGTGAGACCTGCTCTTCTGTCACCCTGCAAACTATTTGTTTTATCTTTTTTTTCTTTTAAGGGGTGGGGGGGCGGATGCATGATTTCTATTTAAGTCCCTGATCAAATCCTCCAGAGCTGCAGTCTCTATTCTACTGTCTGTTACATTGTATCTAATCCTCCAGTCACCTCCAGAGCTGCACTCACTATTCTGCTGTTACATCGTGTCATCCTCCAGTCACCTCCAGAGCTGCAGTCACTATTCTGCTGTTACATCGTGTCTTACCCTCAAGTCACCTCCAGAGCTGCACTCACTATTCTGTGGTTACATCAACTGTTTTCTAAGCACCTATTATTTACTGGTAGTCAACAGACTTTTGAAGGCAGCTCTGGTAGTGATTGGAGTAGGACATGCTGGAACACAGTACTGGGAAGAGAATGACACAGTGTAGCAGTGCCAGTAATATTGGGGTCTCTGTGCAGCAGGTCTATGATGGTGCTCACCCTGCGGTCAAACCTCACACTACAATTACCTAATTTATGAGATGTACTCTCCTTCCCCTGAGGGAGTGACGGGAGTCACGAGCTGCACTCAGCCACGGGAGTCACGAGCTGCACTCAGACACAGGAGTCACGAACTGCACTCAGCAACAGGAGTCACGAGCTGCATTCAGCCACAGGAGTCACGAGCTGCACTCAGCCACAGGAGTCACGAGCTGCACTCAGCCACAGGAGTCACGAGCTGCACTCAGCCACAGGAGTCACGAGCTGCACTCAGCCACAGGAGTCACGAGCTGCACTCAGCCACAGGAGTCAAGAGCTAAACTCAGCCACAGGAGTCACGAGCTGCACTCAGCCACGGGAGTCACGAGCTGCACTCAGACACAGGAGTCACGAACTGCACTCAGCAACAGGAGTCACGAGCTGCATTCAGCCACAGGAGTCACGAGCTGCACTCAGCCACAGGAGTCACGAGCTGCACTCAGCCACAGGAGTCACGAGCTGCACTCAGCCACAGGAGTCACAAGCTGCACTCAGCCACAGGAGTCAAGAGCTAAACTCAGCCACAGGAGTCACGAGCTGCACTCAGCCACGGGAGTCACGAGCTGCACTCAGACACAGGAGTCACGAACTGCACTCAGCAACAGGAGTCACGAGCTGCATTCAGCCACAGGAGTCACGAGCTGCACTCAGCCACAGGAGTCACGAGCTGCACTCAGCCACAGGAGTCACGAGCTGCACTCAGCCACAGGAGTCAAGAGCTAAACTCAGCCACAGGAGTCACGAGCTGCACTCAGCCACAGGAGTCACGAGCTGCACTCAGCCACCGAAGTCACGAGCTGCACTCAGTCACCGGAGTCACGAGCGGCACTCAGCCACCGGAGTCACGAGCGGCACTCAGCCACCGGAGTCACGAGCGGCACTCAGCACCGGAGTCACGAGCGGCACTCAGCCACCGGAGTCACGAGCGGCACTCAGCCACCGGAGTCACGAGCTGCACTCAGCCACCGGAGTCACGAGCAGCACTCAGCCACCGGAGTCACGAGCAGCACTCAGCCACCGGAGTCACGAGCTGCACTCAGCCACCGGAGTCACGAGCAGCACTCAGCCACGGGAGTCACGAGCTGCACTCAGCCACGGGAGTCACGAGCTGCACTCAGCCACGGGAGTCACGAGCAGCACTCAGCCACAGGAGTCACGAGCTGCACTCAGCCACAGGAATCAGGGCTCGCTCCCACTGGTGAATAAATCAGATTGCATTCGTACTAATTTAACCCTAAGCGTCTGTTCTCAATTGCGGTTTTTCCTGCTTCTGTTGGATGGCGATCGGACAGAAAAAGAAAAAATTGAGGCACGCTGAATTCGTATTGCACGCACCCATATAAGTCTCTGAGATGTCACCCGAGTGCAGTGCGATTCCCACCGATGCCGGCAGCAGAGGAGACATGACTTTCTCTGTCCCCCACAGCCGTGCTGTGAACATCTCATGGGAGACGACTGCAGCACAGAGCGCTGACACTCCGATGACGACTGCAGCACAGAGCGCTGACGCTTCGATCACGACTGCAGCACAGAGCGCCGACGCTCCGATGACGACTGCAGCACAGAGCGCTGACGCTCCGATCACGACTGCAGCACAGAGCGCCGACGCTCCGATGACGACTGCAGCACAGAGCGCTGACGCTCCGATCACGACTGCAGCACAGCGCACACGCTCCGATTATGACTGCAGCACAGAGCGCTGACACTCCGATCACGACTGCAGCAGAGCGCTGACGCTCCGAACACGACTGCAGCACAAAGCGCCGACGCTTCGTTCACGACCGCAGCACAGACACTCCGATGACGACTGCAGCACAGAGCGCTGACGCTTCGATCACGACTGCAGCACAGAGCGCCGACGCTCCGATGACGACTGCAGCACAGAGCGCTGACGCTCCGATCACGACTGCAGCACAGCGCACACGCTCCGATTATGACTGCAGCACAGAGCGCTGACACTCCGATCACGACTGCAGCAGAGCGCTGACGCTCCGAACACGACTGCAGCACAAAGCGCCGACGCTTCGTTCACGACCGCAGCACAGACACTCCGATCACGACCGCAGCACAGAGTGCTGACGCTCTGATCACGGCTGCAGCACAGAGCACACGCTCCGATCACGACTGCAGCACAGAGTGCCGACGTTGCGATCACGACTGCAGAACAGAGCACATGCTCCGATCATGACTGCAGCACAGAAGCACATGCTCCGATCATGACTGCAGCACAGCGCGCTGACGCTCCGATCACGATTGCAGCACAGAGCGCTGACGCTCCGATCATGACTGCAGCACAGAGTGCTGACGCTCCGATCACGACTGCAGCACAGAGTGCCGACGTTGCGATCACGACTGCAGCACAGAGCACATGCTCCGATCATGACTGCAGCACAGAGCGCTGACGCTCCGATGACGACTGCAGCACAGAGCGCTGACGCTCCGATCACGACTGCAGCACAGAGCGCTGACACTCCAATGACGACTGCAGAACAGAGCGCTGACGCTTCGATCACGACTGCAGCACAGAGCGCCGACGCTCCGATGACGACTGCAGCACAGAGCGCTGACGCTCCGATCACGACTGCAGCACAGCGCACACGCTCCGATCATGACTGCAGCACAGAGCGCTGACGCTCCGATCACGACTGCAGCAGAGCGCTGACGCTCCGAACACGACTGCAGCACAAAGCGCCGACGCTCCGTTCACGACCGCAGCACAGACACTCCGATCACGACCGCAGCACAGAGTGCTGACGCTCCGATCACGACTGCAGCACAGAGCACACGCTCCGATCACGACTGCAGCACAGAGTGCCGACGTTGCAATCACGACTGCAGAACAGAGCACACGCTCCGATCATGACTGCAGCACAGAAGCACATGCTCCGATCATGACTGCAGCACAGCGCGCTGACGCTCCGATCATGACTGCAGCACAGAGCGCTGACGCTCCGATCATAACTGCAGCACAGAGTGCTGACGCTCCGATCACGAGTGCAGCACAGAGTGCCGACGTTGCGATCATGACTGCAGCACAGAGCGCTGACGCTCCGATCACGACTGCAGCACAGCGCACACGCTCCGATCATGACTGCAGCACAGAGCACTGACGCTCCGATCACGACTGCAGCAGAAAGCGCCGACGCTCCGTTCATGACCGCAGCACAGACATTCTGATCACGACTGCAGCACAGAGTGCTGACGCTCCGATCACAACTGCAGCACAGAGCACACGCTCCGATCACGACTGCAGCACAGAGTGCCGACGTTGCGATCACGACTGCAGAACAGAGCACACGCTCCGATCATGACTGCAGCACAGAAGCACATGCTCCGATCATGACTGCAGCACAGCGCGCTGACGCTCCGATCACGACTGCAGCACAGAGCGCTGACGCTCCGATCATGACTGCAGCACAGAGTGCTGACGCTCCGATCACGACTGCAGCACAGAGTGCCGACGTTGCGATCACGACTGCAGCACAGAGCACACGCTCCGATCATGACTGCAGCACAGAGCGCTGACGCTCCGATCATGACTGCAGCACAGAGTGCTGACGCTCCGATCACGACTGCAGCACAGAGTGCCGACGTTGCGATCACGACTGCAGCACAGAGCACACGCTCCGATCATGACTGCAGCACAGAGCGCCGATGCTCCGATCATGACTGCAGCACAGAGCGCAGACGCTCCGTTCACGACCGAAACACAGACACTCCGATCACGACCGCAGCACAGAGCGCTGACGCTCCGATCACGACTGCAGCACAGAGCGCTGACGCTCTGATCACCACTGCAGCACAGAGCGCTGAAGCTCCGATCACGACTGCAGCACAGAGCGCTGACGCTCCGATCACGACTGCAGCACAGAGCGCTGACTCTCCGATCACGACTGCAGCACAGAGCGCCGACACTCCGATGACGACTGCAGCACAGAGCGCTGACGCTTCGATCACGACTGCAGCACAGAGCGCCGACGCTCCGATCATGACTGCAGCACAGAGCGCCGACGCCCCGTTCACGACCGCAGCACAGACACTCCGATCATGACCGCAGCACAGAGCGCTGACGCTCCGATCACGACTGCAGCACAGAGCGCTGACGCTCCGATCACGACTGCAGCACAGAGCGCTGACGCTCCGATCACGACTGCAGCACAGAGCGCTGACGCTCCGATCACGACTGCAGCACAGAGCGCCGACGCTCCGATCACGACTGCAGCACAGAGCGCCGACACTCCGATGACGACTGCAGCACAGAGCGCCGACGCTTCGATCACGACTGCAGCACAGAGCGCTGACGCTCCGATCACGACTGCAGCACAGAGCGCTGACGCTCTGATCACCACTGCAGCACAGAGCGCTGACGCTCCGATCACGACTGCAGCACAGAGCGCCGACGCTCCGATCACGACTGCAGCACAAAGCGCCGACGCTCCGATGACGACTGCAGCACAGAGCACACGCTCCGATCATGACTGCAGCGCAGAGCGCTGACGCTCCGATCATGACTGCAGCACAGAGTGCTGACGCTCCGATCACGACTGCAGCACAGAGTCCTGACGTTGCGATCACGACTGCAACACAGAGCACACGCTCCGATCATGACTGCAGCACAGAGCGCCGATGCTCCGATCATGACTGCAGCACAGAGCGCCGACGCTCCGTTCACGACCGCAGCACAGACACTCCGATCACGACCGCAGCACAGAGCGCTGACGCTCCGATCAGGACTGCAGCACAGAGCGCTGACGCTCCGATCACGACTGCAGCACAGAGCGCCGACACTCCGATGACGACTGCAGCAGAGAGCGCTGACGCTTCGATCACGACTGCAGCACAGAGCGCCGACGCTCCGATGACGACTGCAGCACAGAGCGCTGACGCTCCGATCACGACTGCAGTACAGCGCACACGCTCCAATCATGACTGCAGCACAGAGCGCTGACGCTCCGAACACGACTGCAGCACAAAGCGCCGACGCTCTGTTCACGACCGCAGCACAGACACTCCGATCACAAACGCAGCACAGAGTGCTGACGCTCCGATCACGACTGCAGCACAGAGTGCAGACGTTGCGATCACGACTGCAGAATAGAGCACTGACGCTCCGATCATGACTGCAGCATAGAGCACATGCTCCGATCATGACTGCAGCACAGCGTGCTGACGCTCCGATCACGACTGCAGCACAGAGCGCTGACGCTCCGATCATGACTGCAGCACAGAGTGCTGACGCTCCGATCACGACTGCAGCACAGAGCGCCGACGTTGCGATCACGACTGCAGCACAGAGCACATGCTCCGATCATGACTGCAGCACAGAGCGCTGACGCTCCGATCACGACCGCAGCACAGAGCGCTGACGCTCCGATCACGACTGCAGCAGAGTGCCCGACGTTGCGATCACGACTGCAGCACAGAGCACACCCTCCGATCATGACTGCAGCACAGAGCGCTGACGCTCCGATCATGACTGCAGCACAGAGTGCTGACGCTCCGATCACGACTGCAGCACAGAAACTCTGATCTCGACTGCAGCACAGAGTGCCGACGTTGCGATCACGACTGCAGCACAGAGCACACGCTCCGATCATGACTGCAGCACAGAGCGCCGATGCTCCGATCATGACTGCTGCACAGAGCGCCGACGCTCCGTTCACGACTGCAGCATAGACACTCCGATCACGACCGCAGCACAGAGCGCTGACGCTCCGATCATGACTGCAGCACAGAGCGCTGACGCTCCGATCACGACCGCAGCACAGAGTGCTGACGCTCCGATCACGACTGCAGCACAGAGTGCCGACGTTGCGATCACGACTGCAGCACAGAGCACACGCTCCGATCATGACTGCAGCACAGAGCACACGCTCCGATCATGACTGCAGCACAGAACGCTAACGCTCCGATCACGACCGCAGCAGAGCGCTGACGCTCCGATCATGACTGCAGCACAGAACGCTAACGCTCCGATCACGACCGCAGCAGAGCGCTGACGCTCCGATCACGACCGCAGCACAGAGCGCTGACGCTCCGATCATGACTGCAGCACAGAGTGCAGACGTTGCAATCACGACTGCAGCACAGAGCACACGCTCCGATCATGACTGCAGCACAGAGCGCTGACGCTCCGATCATGACTGCAGCACAGAGCGCTGACGCTCCGATCATGACTGCAGCACAGAGCGCTGACGCTCCAAACACGACTACAGCACAGAGTGCTGACGCTCCGATCATGACTGCAGCACAGAGCGCTGACGCTCCAAACACGACTACAGCACAGAGCGCTGACGCTCCGATGACGACTGCAGCACAGAGCGCTGACGCTCCAAACACGACTACAGGACAGAGCGCTGACGCTCCGATCATGACTGCAGCACAGAGCGCTGACGTTCCAAACACGACTACAGCACAGAGCGCTGACGCTCCGATCATGACTGCAGCACAGAGTGCTGACGCTCCGATCATGACTGCAGCACAGAGCGCTGACACTCCGATCACGACTGCAGCACAGAGCGCTGACACTCCGATCACGACTGCAGCACAGAGCGCTGACACTCCGATCACGACTACAGGACAGAGCGCTGACGCTCCGATCATGACTGCAGCACAGAGTGCTGACGCTCCGATCATGACTGCAGCACAGAGCGCTGACGCTCCGATCACGACTGCAGCACAGAGCGCTGACACTCCGATCACGACTGCAGCACAGAGCGCTGACACTCCGATCACGACTACAGGACAGAGCGCTGACGCTCCGATCATGACTGCAGCACAGAGTGCTGACGCTCCGATCATGACTGCAGCACAGAGCGCTGACGCTCCGATCATGACTGCAGCACAGAGCGCTGACGCTACGATCATGACTGCAGCACAGAGTGCTGACGCTCCGATCATGACTGCAGCACAGAGCGCTGACGCTACGATCATGACTGCAGCACAGAGTGCTGACGCTCCGATCATGACTGCAGCACAGAGTGCTGACGCTCCGATCATGACTGCAGCACAGAGCGCTGACGCTCCGATCATGACTGCAGCACAGAGCGCTGACGCTCCGATCATGACTGCAGCACAGAGCGCTGACGTTCCAAACACGACTACAGCACAGAGCGCTGACGCTCCGATCATGACTGCAGCACAGAGCGCTGACGCTCCAAACACGACTACAGCACAGAGCGCTGACGCTCCGATCATGACTGCAGCACAGAGCGCTGACGCTCCAAACACGACTACAGCACAGAGCGCTGACGCTCCGATCATGACTGCAGCACAGAGTGCTGACGCTCCGATCATGACTGCAGCACAGAGCGCTGACGCTCCGATCATGACTGCAGCACAGAGCGCTGACGCTCCGATCATGACTGCAGCACAGAGCGCTGACGCTCCAAACACGACTACAGCACAGAGCGCTGACGCTCCGATCATGACTGCAGCACAGAGTGCTGACGCTCCGATCATGACTGCAGCACAGAGCGCTGACGCTCCGATCATGACTGCAGCACAGAGCGCTGACGCTCCGATCATGACTGCAGCACAGAGCGCTGACGCTCCGATCATGACTGCAGCACAGAGCGCCGACGCTCCGATCATGACTGCAGCACAGAGCGCTGACGTTCCAAACACGACTACAGCACAGAGCGCTGACGCTCCGATCATGACTGCAGCACAGAGCGCTGACGTTCCAAACACGACTACAGCACAGAGCGCTGACGCTCCGATCATGACTGCAGCACAGAGCGCTGACGTTCCAAACACGACTACAGCACAGAGTGCTGACGCTCCGATCATGACTGCAGCACAGAGCGCTGACGTTCCAAACACGACTACAGCACAGAGCCTGACGCTCCGATCATGACTGCAGCACAGAGCGCTGACGCTACGATCATGACTGCAGCACAGAGTGCTGACGCTCCGATCATGACTGCAGCACAGAGCGCCGACGCTACGATCACGACTGCAGCACAGAGCGCTGACACTCCGATCACGACTGCAGCACAGAGCGCTGACGTTCCAAACACGACTACAGCACAGAGCGCTGACGCTCCGATCATGACTGCAGCACAGAGCGCTGACGTTCCAAACACGACTACAGCACAGAGCGCTGACGCTCCGATCATGACTGCAGCACAGAGCGCTGACGTTCCAAACACGACTACAGCACAGAGCGCTGACGCTCCGATCATGACTGCAGCACAGAGCGCTGACGTTCCAAACACGACTACAGCACAGAGCGCTGACGCTCCGACAGCACTGCAGCACAGAGCGCTGACGTTCCAAACACGACTACAGCACAGAGCACATGCTCCGATCACGACTGCAGAAGAGCAAGAGCCGAGCGTCATGAGCATCTTGTATAGGAGGGGTTTTGCTAGTGGAACTCCGGCCTTATACACCACATGTAAGAAAATCGCCACTTACTGCAAGGATATGTGATGGTGACAGCGGTGTTATCCCGGATCCCCCAAACTTCGTGCTGGTGACGAGCAGGCGGAGGTGGAGACTCTCTCTGCAAGAAAGAAGATAGAGCGTCAGCAGAGAAACGGACACAGGTCTCCTCACCCCCGTTCCCCGTACACAGGAGGATCTGCCGGTGACTCAGGGCTCGGCCAGACAATACACCGCACAAAGACAATTGTACCCAAAGGCTTACTGCACATGGAGGAAAGCAAAAAAGAAATAACTAAACCCAAACTCCTGCCATATCCAGCAATAATGACATGGCGAAGGGTCAGTGTCACATCGTACTGCAGGAGGTGCAAGAAAAGCCGGGCGATAACAGAGCAATAGATTGTAGGTCTCTTTCATTATATATGAATGTCTCACATGAGAACTACGAGACATTACAGGATAAAACACAACAGATCAAAACATAAGAACAAAACTCCAATCAGAACGAAACACAAAGAAATAAACCAGAAATGGAGAAAGTTCATGACCTACTAATCAGGGAAAAAAATCAAATATATAAAGAAAAAACTAAAAAGGAAAAAAAATAACCAGAATTACACAAGTACCCCCCTAAAATAATAAATATAAAATCATGTAAAACCCCCGGCCAGCATCATTCATACTACTATATACAACCTCAACTACATCCACACCGTCCTATATACAATGTTATATACAATATATACAATATAAACAACACTAAACCTAATACTATACATGGCACCAAAACACAACAAATACCTACTGGTCCCACTGCCTAACCCTACATCCTCCCCTTTACACTGTGTTCCAAATTATTATGCAAATAATATTTTCTCAGATTTTCCCAAATTACCTATATGAACTGCAGTCATTGTAATTTTCCAGTCATATATCTATTACAGCACAATTGAAAGGTTTCTGTATAAACTGCCTATGATAACAGTAGATTTTTAAAAAATAAAACACTCAAACTTCACTCACAATGCATGTTCCACATTATTATGCACAGCAGAGTTTTCTACATTTTCATTTTAATAAAGAACAATAAAATGGTCATTTGTGAAATTATCAGCATTAGCAGGTTCTTACAAACTGAAATCAAACAGTTTTCAACTCAAAACTTTATTCCAGGTGATGTTACATTTGCACTTAGGACCCCTTGTTGGAAAGGAGCTTCTGAACTCTCCTCCATTGAATTTGTCAGGTTTTGGATGGTTTCTGCTTCAGTTGTTTTGCATGAGGACAGAATACCCTCCCAGAGCTGCTGCTTAGATGTGAACTGCCTCCCGCCATCATAGACACTCCTTTTGATGATGCTCCAGAGGTTCTCAATGGGGTTGAGGTCAGGGGAGCATGGGGGCCACACCATAAGTTTGTCCCCTTTTATGCCCATAGCAGCCAGAGATGCAGATGTGTTATGTGCAGCATGAGACGGTGCATTATCAGGCATGAAAATGATCTTGCTGCGGAATGCACGGTTCTTCTTCTTGAACCATGGCAGGAAGTGCTGTTTGAGAAACTCACCATACACTATGGAGTTCATCTTTACCCCTTCAGGGATCCTAAAGGGGCCGACAATCTCTCTCCCCATGATTCCAGCCCAAAGCATTACTCCACCTCCTCCTTGTTGGCTCCGTAGCCGTGTTTGTATGGGGTGTCCATCAACCAGCCATCCTCCACTCCATCCATCTGGACCATCGAGCGTTGCACGGCACTCATCCATGAACAGAACAGTTTTGAAGTCAGTCTTCATGTATTGTTTGGCCACTGGAGCCGTTTCTGCTTGTGCGCAGTGGATAGAGGAGGTCGACAGGATGGCTTACGCACAGCTGCAAACCTCTGAAAGTCCCTGCATCTTGTTGTTCGGGGGACGTTGGAGGCACCAGCAGCTTCAAAACTTGTCTGCTGCTATGACAAGGCTTTTTTGCCGCTGCTCTTTTAACCTGATGTAATTGCCTGTAGGAAAGAGTCCTCAATGTTCCCTTATCAGCACGCACACGTGTGTACTGTGAATCAGCTACATACTTCTTGATTGTGCGATGATCACGATGAAGTGTCTTGGCAATGTTGATTGTAGTCATGCCTTGACCTAAACACTGCACAATTTGTTGCTTCTCAGCTGCCGACACATCCTTTTTCTTTACCATTTTGGCAGAAAATGTAGGCTATCTAATAATGGGGGACAGCCTTCTTAAGTAGTCTTGCCTTTCATTGGACACACCTGTCAAACTAATTAGCACAGGTGTCGTCAATTGCTTACAGTGATATAAAGAGCCCTGACACACATCACCATCAATGAGTTTACCTGACAAACAGAAAAATTCTTACCTTATCACTCCTAAACAGTTTTTGCATAATAATTTGGAACACAGTGTATATCACCACATTCACACTACAACAAACCGAAATATGACATAATATACAAAAAAAATTTTACTTATTTATTTTTTTTGAGATTTTTTTTATTTCCACTATATATAAACACACACCTACACTAACTATCCCACCACCCCTGATCCAGCTCTGGTCACAAAGTTTTTCCCCAGGCGGGGCCTGGGCCAGGCCAGATCAGTCTCTTATCACCGCTGTTGAACCCCCAATCCCCCCACCCAACCTAACTAAGACCCCCTATTATACACAATATATACAATATATACAATACACTATATGCAATATATACATAAACCAACATTACAGAACACAACTCACCACCCAAGGCTCAAGGTCGATGACTGCAAACCTCCTATTCAGGAGACAGATTCAAAACAAAAATCTAGGGTGCAAAGTCATCAGCCCACCACCAGGATATAGGAGCGCTACTGGACTAAGGCACCCTGAAGGAGAAACCCCTCCAGAGATGGGCCACCCTCCGGGCACCCAGTCTTTCACTCTCCAGAGAACGTACCTTCACCAGGGCACCTAGGATGCTGCTATAAACTTCATCTACACGGAGGATTTTACTCTGCGTCGAAACTAAAGCTCGTGCGTTCCACGTGAAGTACCTGACCACTGCGCTGACTATGAATAAAGTGGTTCGGTCCCTTCTCCCGAGGTCTCCGAACGCTCCATAGGCCCACTCGGCATAGGATAGAGTAGCCAACCGCGGCCAACCAATGGAAGCTCCCACCCTGTTGTACACCTCTGTATTAAAGGGACAATGAAGCAGGAAGTGCTCCATGCTTTCCAGCATGGTAGCACAAGCCTCACGGGGGCAATTCCTGTCCTCGGAGCTCCTGTACTTTAGATTGTCCCTCACATACAACTTACCTTGGAAGCAGCGCCAAGTCAAGTCCCAGTACTTCTTGGGGATCCTGTTAGAATTTAACAAACTCAACCCAACTTGGGCAGTCCTTGAGGACCAATGGTCTCTGAAATTGCGAAAGCAAGACCCGCATATCGAGGAGTTTCCTCGGGAGGGACCTCACCTCCCACATTCCCAGACCCCACCAGCGCATCATTTTCAGAACCGGGGTAACATAAGCCGGGAGATGTCCGTGCGGTGTGCGAAGATCCTTCAATCTTCCCCCTGTCTCCCATTCCTGGAAGAAAGGCTGAAACCATCCCTTGCAGGAGAATACCCACGGAGGAGTCCTCTCTTTCCAGAGGTTTGCCACGTTGCCCTTCAAAAAGGTGTTCACTAGGAACACCACGGGGTTCACCATATTCAACCCCCCTAGTCTCCTCGTGCAGTAAGTGACCTCTCGCTTGACTAGGTTCAGTCTATTCCCCCATAACATCTGGAAGAACAAACTGTAGACCCGAGTCCAGAGAGGCTCTGACAAGACACAGACGCTGCCCAGGTAGATTAACAAGGGGAGCAGGAAAGCTTTGCACAGGCCAACCCTTTCCCTCAGGGTCAAAGACCAACCCTTCCATTGGTCCACTCTTTGGGCGACACCTTTGATTCTGCCTTCCCAGTTCTTCGTGGGGTAATCACCCTGGCCAAATTCGATGCCTAGGACTTTGGCATGTTCTTGAGGTTCGGGGAGGGTGTACGGAAGATCAAGCCTCCCAGCCAGAGACTTTCACACTTTTCCTGGTTGACCTTGGACCCTGAAGCCTCCGAGTAGCTCTCCACTTCTGACATCACCACCATCACCTCCTCTTGTGAAGAAACAAAGACGGTGACATCGTCCGCATAGGCCACTACCCTCAGGACAGCCTA
Organism: Oophaga sylvatica; assembly: GCA_033576555.1. NCBI lineage: Eukaryota > Metazoa > Chordata > Amphibia > Anura > Dendrobatidae > Oophaga > Oophaga sylvatica. The sequence goes on along the minus strand of JARQOD010004262.1, from coordinate 12,373 downwards.
TGCTATGGCGCCACCTGCCCATCCTCACCCCAACGGTCCACAATCGACCGTTCTGAGGAAGGGATCGATCGCAAAAGCATAAAGCAAAGGGCTAAGAGGGCAGCCCTGGCGGACACTAGATCCTACCCCGAAAGGTTGTCCAATCCACCCGTTTACCAGAGGGAAAGTCTCAGCCCCTTCGTACAAGATCTTAAGCCAGTCCACAAACCCCCCAGGAAGACCATACCTCAAAAGAGTGGACCAGAGGTACTCGTGGTCAACCCGATCAAAGGCTTTTGCCTGATCCAGGGTCAGCAAGAACAACTTCCAAAGGCCTGCCCTGCCTTGCTCCACGGCCTCTCGGACACCTAGTACAGCACTGATAGTGCTACGGCCAGAAACGCAACAGTGCTAAGCCTCCGAAAGGAGCCACGGTGCAAACTTCACCAGCCTGTTGAAAAGTATCCTAGCCAAAACCTTCCTGTCGACAACGTTATGGGGACCTCCACAGCACTATGGGACATGCTGGAATTCTTTATACTGAGGAGCATCTTGCAGACTTTGGATGCAGCTTCCTGAATTTCAATTAACACTTCCCAGAACTGAACCACAGCATTCAGAAGAGACAGCCCTCCACCCCCACAGCAGCAGCAGACGGGAACGTGGGAGAAACAGACTGAAGAGTCTCAATACATCAACGAAAAATGGGGAAGAAAGGAGGAAAATAAGAGGGGGAGCAGGGAAGAGGAAGGTTAGAGGGGGGCAGGAAAGAGGAAGGGAAGAGGGGGAGCATGAAGGGAAGAGGGGGAGCAGGGAAGAGGAATGGAAGAGGGGGAGCAGGAAAGAGGAAGGGCAGGGGGAAAAGGAATGAGGAAGGGAAGAGGGGGAGAAGGAAAGAGGAAGGGAAGAGGGGGAGCAGGAAAGAGGAAGGGAAGAAGGGTAGCAGGGAAGGGAAGAGCGGAAGCAGAGGAGAGGAAAAGAAGAGGGAGAGCAGGAAAGAGGAAGGGAAGAATGGGAGCAGGGAAGGGAAGAGTGGGAGCAGGAAGGGAAGAGGGGGAACAGGGAACAGGAATGGAAGAGTGGGAGCAGGAAAGAGGAATGGAAGAGGGGGAGCAGGAAGGGAAGAGAGGGAGCAGGAAAGAGGAAGGGAAGAGGGGGAGCAGGGAACAGGAATGGAAGAGGGGCAGAAGGAAAGAGGAATGGAAGAGGGGGATCAGGAAAGAGGAAGGGAAGAGGGGGAGCAGGGAAGGGAAGAGCGGAAGCAGAGGAGAGGAAAAGAAGAGGGAGAGCAGGAAAGAGGAAGGGAAGACGAATGGAAGAGGGGAGCAGGAAAGAGGAAGGGAAGAGGGGGAACAGGAAAGAGGAATGGAAGAGGGAAGCAGGAAAGAGGAATGGAAGAGGGGAGCAGGAAAGAGGAATGGAAGAGGGGGAGCAGGAAAGAGGAAGGGAAGAGGAAAAGAAGAAGGGTAGCAGGGGAGAGGGATAGCAGGAAATAGGAAGGGAAGAGGGGGAGCAAGAAAAGAGGAATGGAAGAGGGAGAGCAGGAAAGAGGAAGGGAAGAGGGGGAGAAGGAAAGAGGAATGGAAGAGGGGGGAGCAGGGAAGAGGAAAAGAAGAGGGGGAGCAGGATTGAGGAAGGGAAGGGGATCAGGGAAGAGGAAGGGAAGAGGGAGAGCAGGAAAGAGGAAGGGAAGAGGAGGAGCAGGAAAGAGGAAGGGAAGAAGGGGAGAAGGAAAGAGGAATGTAAAAGGGGGAGCAGGAAAGAGGAATGGAAAAAGGGGAGCAGGAAGGGAAGAGGGGGAGCAGTGAACAGGAATGGAAGAGGGGGAGAAGGAAAGAGAAATGGAAGAAGGAGAGAAGGAAAGAGGAATGGAAGAGGGGAGCAGGAAAGAGAAATGGAAGAGGGGGAGCAGGAAAGAGGAATGGAAGAAGGGGAGCAGGAAAGAGGAATGGAAAAGGGGGAGCAGGAAAGAGGAATGGAAAAAGGGGAGCAGGAAAGAGGAATAGAAGAGCGGGAGAAGGAAAGAGGAAGGGAAGAGGGGGAGCAGGGAAGAGGAAAAGAAGAGGGGGAGCAAGATTGAGGAATGGAAGGGGGGAGCAGGGAAGAGGAAGGGAAGAGGGAGAGCAGGAAAGAGGAAGGGAAGAGGGGGAGCAGGAAAGAGGAAGGGAAGAGGGGAGCAGGGAAAGGAAGAGGGGGAGCAGGAAAGAGGAAGGGAAGAGGGGAGTAGGAAAGGGGAAGGGAAGAAGGGGAGAAGGAAAGAGGAATGGAAAAGGGGGAGCAGGAAAGAGGAATGGAAAAGGGGGAGCAGGAAAGAGGAATGGAAAAAGGGGAGCAGGAAGGGAAGAGGGGGAGCAGTGAACAGGAATGGAAGAGGGGGAGAAGGAAAGAGAAATGGAAGGAGAGAAGGAAAGAGGAATGGAAGAGGGGAGCAGGAAAGAGAAATGGAAGAGGGGGAGCAGGAAAGAGGAATTGAAGAAGGGGAGCAGGAAAGAGGAATGGAAAAGGGGGAGCAGGAAAGAGGAATTGAAGAAGGGGAGCAGGAAAGAGGAATGGAAAAGGGGGAGCAGGAAAGAGGAATGGAAAAAGGGGAGCAGGAAAGAGGAATAGAAGAGCGGGAGAAGGAAAGAGGAAGGGAAGAGGGGGAGCAGGGAAGAGGAAAAGAAGAGGGGGAGCAGGATTGAGGAAGGGAAGGGGGGAGCAGGGAAGAGGAAGGGAAGAGGGAGAGCAGGAAAGAGGAAGGGAAGAGGGGGAGCAGGAAAGAGGAAGGGAAGAGGGGAGCAGGAAAAAGGAAGGGAAGAGGGGGAGCAGGGAAAGGAAGAGGGGGAGCAGGAAAGAGGAAGGGAAGAGGGGGAGCAGGGAAGAGGAATGGAAGAGGGGAGCAGGAAAGAGGAATGGAAGAGGAGGAGCAGGAAAGAGAGGAAAGAGGAAAGGAAGAGGGGGAGCAGGAAAGAGGAAGGGAAGAGGGGGAGCAGGGAAGGGAAGAGGAGGAGCAGGAAAGAGGAAGGGAAGAGGGGAGCAGGGAAGAGGAATGGAAGAGGGAAGCAGGAAGGAGGAATGGAAGAGGGGAGCAGGAAAGAGGAATGGTAGAGGAGGAGCAGGAAAGAGGAAGGGAAGAGGGGAGCAGTAAAGAGGAATGGTAGAGAGGGAGCAGGAAAGAGGAAGGGAAGAGGGGGAGCAGGAAAGAAGAATGGTAGAGGAGGAGCAGGAAAGAGAAAGGGAAGAGGGGGAGCAGGAAAGAGGAAAGGAAGAGGGGGAGCAGGGAATAGGAAGGTGGAAGCAGGGAAGGGAAGAGGGGGAGCAGGAAAGAGGAAGGGAAGAGGGGGAGCAGAAAAGAGGAAGGGAAGAGGGGGAGCAGGAAAGAGGAAGGGAAGAGGGGGAGCAGGGAAGAGGGGGAAAAGGAAAGAGGAAGGGAAGAGGGGGAAAAGGAAAGAGGAAGGGAAGAGGGAGAGCAAGAAAGAGGAAGGGAAGAAGGGGAGCAGGGAAGGGAAGAGGGGGAGCAGGGAATAGGAAGGGGGAAGCAGGGAAGGGAAGAGGGGGAGCAGGGAATAGGAAGGGGGAATGGAAGAGGGGGAGCAGGAAAGAGGAAGGGAAGAGGGGTAGCAGGAAAGAGGAATGGAAGAGGGGGAGCAGGAAAGAGGAAGGGAAGAGGGGGAGCAGGAAAGAGGAAGGGAAGAGGGGGAGCAGGAAAGAGGAAGCGAAGAGGGAGAGCAGGAATCCTTATAAACAGGGAGGAAATGGTTGAGGAGGTAAGAGTGGCTGGAACCATAGGAGGTAGCGACCATGCTATCTTAGAATTTTGGATAACAAGAGGAGGAAGACCTGTGAAAACTCAGACTTCAAGGTTAGATTTCAGGAAGGCAGATTTTAAGGGACTCAGAAAAAGAATCGGAGGGATCCAATGGCAGGATATCCTTAAGGACAAAAATGTCCAGGAAGGATGTGAAATCTTGAGAAATGAGATTCTCAAAGCACAATCGTTAACAATTCCAAAAAGAGGGAAGAATAGGAAGCATTTAAGGAAACCAGGATGGATGAACACAGAACTTAAACACATGCTAAAAAGGAAGAAAGAAATGTTTATCAAATGGAAAGAGGGAGGCATATCTAAAGAAGAATATAATGCCATCTGCAGAACCTGCAGGGCACAAATCAGATTATCTAAAGCTGACAATGAATTAAGGCTTGCAAGAGATGTCAAAATCAATAAAAAGGATTTTGGGGATACGTCAAAAGTAAAAGAAAAGTCAAAGATGCTATAGGATTTTTACAGGATGAAAATGATGAAATGGTAAGTCAGGATGTTGAGAAGGCTGAACTTTTAAGATTCCTATTTTACATCTGTTTTCTCTCTGAAAGGAAATGTAACATCAACTGATCTTCACTGTCCTATTAAAAAAATAGGAGAATCCAGGAAATTTTTGAACCACTCTACATAAGAAGAGCAAATGTTGTTCCTATTTTCAAAAAGGGGAAGAAGGTGGACCCATGGAACTATAGGCTGAGTCTGACTTACGGCGCCCTCTTCAGGTCACCACAGATTGCGGGGACATCTCCAGTGTACAGCGCGCTCTTTAGGTCACCACAGATGGCGGGCACATCTCCTGTGTACGGCGTCCTCTTCAGGTCTCTTGGTGGTCTGGAGGTCACTTAGGGTCGCTCTCACTTGGATACACAGGACACAGAGGATCAAATACCGCCGCACACACAGGACTGAGGATCAGATACTGCCGCACACACAGGACTGAGGATCAGATACCGCCGCACACACAGGACTGAGGATCAGATACCGCCGCACACACAGGACTGAGGATCAGATACTGCCGCACACACAGGACTGAGGATCAGATACTGCCGCACACACAGGACTGAGGATCAGATACCGCCGCACACACAGGACTGAGGATCAGATACCGCCGCACACACAGGACTGAGGATCAGATACCGCCGCATACACAGGACTGAGGATCAGATACCGCCGCACACACAGTACTGAGGATCAGATACCGACGCACACACAGGACTGAGGATCAGATACCGCCGCACACACAGGACTGAGGATCAGAAACCGCCGCACACACAGGACTGAGGATCAGATATCCGCCGCACACACATGACTGAGGATCAGATACCGCCGCACACACAGGACTGAGGATCAGATACCGCCGCACACACAGGACTGAGGATCAGATATCCGCCGCACACACATGACTGAGGATCAGATACCGCCGCACACACAGGACTGAGGATCAGATACCGCCGCACACACTGGACTGAGGATCAGATACCGCCGCACACACAGGACTGAGGATCAGATACCGCTGCACACACATGACTGAGGATCAAATACCGCCGCACACACAGGACTGAGGATCAGATACCGCCGCACACACAGGACTGAGGATCAGATACCGCTGCACACACATGACTGAGGATGGCGCATGTCCGGCTCAGCTACATCAGTATCACTTCCTGCCCAGACACATAAGAGGATGGGTGACAAAGTATCACCACCTGGAAACAAGGATAGAGGAGAGGAGCATCTCATCCTGCTGAGATACAGCTCAGTGTATCACATCCTGCAGCAGCCAGCTCCTGTCACATACAGGGCTGCAAGGGCCCGAAAAATGTTCTTACACAGGGGCCCTCTGTATCCTGTATGGTGGAGGGGGGATATAATGTCCTGTATGGTGGAGGGGGATATAGTGTCCTGTATGGTGGAGGGGGGATATAGTGTCCTGTATGGTGGAGGGGGATATAATGTCCTGTATGGTGGAGGAGGGATATAGTGTCCTGTATGGTGGAGGAGCGGATATAGTGTCCTGTATGGTGGGGGGGATATAATGTCCTGTATGGTGGAGGGGGGATATAATGTCCTGTATGGTGGAGGGGGGATATAGTGTCCTGTATGGTGGGGGGGATATAGTGTCCTGTATGGTGGAGGGGGGATATAGTGTCCTGTATGGTGGAGGGGGGGGATATAGTGTCCTGTATGGTGGAGGGGGGGATATAGTGTCCTGTATGGTGGAGGGGAGGATATAGTGTCCTGTATGGTGGAGGGGGGATATAGTGTCCTGTATGGTGGAGGAGCGGATATAGTGTCCTGTATGGTGGAGGGGGATATAGTGTACTGTATGGTGGGGGGGATATAGTGTCCTGTATGGTGGAGGAGGGATATAGTGTCCTGTATGGTGGAGGGGGGATATAGTGTCCTGTATGGTGGAGGGGGATATAGTGTCCTGTATGGTGGAGGGGGATATAGTGTCCTGTATGGTGGAGGGGGGGATATAGTGTCCTGTATGGTGGAGGGGGGATATAGTGTCATGTATGGTGGAGGGGGGATATAGTGTCATGTATGGTGGAGGGGGATATAGTGTCCTGTATGGTGGAGGAGCGGATATAGTGTCCTGTATGGTGGAGGAGGGGATATAGTGTCCTGTATGGTGGAGGGGGGGATATAGTGTCCTGTATGGTGGAGGGGGGATATAATGTCCTGTATGGTGGAGGGGGATATAGTGTCCTGTATGGTGGAGGGGGGATATAGTGTCATGTATGGTGGAGAGGGATATAGTGTCCTGTATGGTGGAGGAGCGGATATAGTGTCCTGTATGGTGGAGGGGGGATATAATGTCCTGTATGGTGGAGGGGGATATAGTGTCCTGTATGGTGAAGGGGGATATAGTGTCCTGTATGGTGGAGGGGGATATAGTGTCCTGTATGGTGGAGGGGGGATATAGTGTCCTGTATGGTGGAGGGGGATATAGTGTCCTGTATGGTGGAGGGGGGATATAGTGTCCTGTATGGTGGAGGGGGGATATAGTGTCCTGTATGGTGGAGGGGGGATATAGTGTCCTGTATGGTGGAGGGGGGGGATATAGTGTCCTGTATGGTGGAGGGGGGATATAGTGTCCTGTATGGTGGAGGGGGATATAGTGTCCTGTATGGTGGAGGAGGGGATATAGTGTCCTGTATGGTGGAGGGGGATATAATGTCCTGTATGGTGGAGGGGGATATAGTGTCCTGTATGGTGGAGGGGGGATATAGTGTCCTGTATGGTGGAGGGGGGATATAGTGTCCTGTATGGTGGAGGGGGGATATAGTGTCCTGTATGGTGGAGGGGGGATATAGTGTCCTGTATGGTGGAGGGGGGATATAGTGTCCTGTATGGTGGAGGGGGGATATAGTGTCCTGTATGGTGGAGGGGGGATTATAGTGTCCTGTATGGTGGAGGGGGATATAGTGTCCTGTATGGTGGAGGGGGGATATAGTGTCCTGTATGGTGGAGGGGGGATATAGTGTCCTGTATGGTGGAGGGGGGATATAGTGTCCTGTATGGTGGAGGGGGGATATAATGTCCTGTATGGTGGAGGAGCGGATATAGTGTCCTGTATGGTGGAGGGGGATATAGTGTCCTGTATGGTGGAGGGGATAAGTGATTGTTATGGGGGGGGGATATATGTCCTGTAGGGAGGGGGATATAGTGTCCTGTATGGTGAGGGGGAAAGTGTCCTGTATGGTGGAGGGGGATATAGGTATAGTGGAGGGGGGATATAGTGTCCTGATGGTGGAGGGGATATAGTGTCCGTATGGGGGGGGGATATAGTGTCCTGTATGGTGAGGGGGATATAGTGTCTGTATGGTGGAGGGGGAATATAGTTCCTGTATGGTGGAGGGGGATATAGTGTCCTGTATGGTGGAGGGGGGAAAGTCTGTATGGTGGGGGGGATATAGTGTCTGTATGGGGGGGATATTCCTGTATGGTGGAGGGGGATATAGTCCTGTATGGGGGGGGGATAATGTCCGTATGGTGGAGGGGAATATGCTGTAGTGGAGGGGGTAGTGTCCTGTATGGTGGAGGGGAATAGTGCCTGTATGTGGAGGGGATATAGTCCTGTATGGTGAGGGGATATATTCCTGTATGGTGGAGGGGATATTCTTGTCCTGTATGTGGAGGGGGATATAGTTCCTGTATGGAGGGGGGAAAGTTCTTATGGTGGAGGGGATATAGTGTCCTGTATGGGGAGGGGATAAGGTCCTGTATGGTGGAGGGGATAAATGTCCGTATGGTGAGGGGGATATGTGTCCGTATGGTGGAGGGGGATATATGTCCTGTAGGGGAGGGGATATAGTGTCCTGTATGGTGGAGGGGGATATAGTGCCCTGTAGGGTGGGGGGGATTGGTCCTGTTGGGGGGGGGGATAGTGTCTGTTGGGGGGGGGTAAAAGTGCCTTATGGGGGGGGGGGTATAGGCCCTGAGGGGGGGGGGGAAAAAGGGCCGTAGGTGGGGGGGGTTAGGTCCTTTGGTGGGGGGGGGTTTATAGTGCCTTTGGGGGGGGGGGGTAGGCCCTTTTTTGGGGGGGTAGGGGCCCCTTAGGGGGGGGGGGGGTATTGCCTTTATGGGGGGGGGGGAATATGCCTGTATGGGGGGGGGAAAATTATTCCTTATGGGGGGGGGGGGAATATGTGCCGAAAGGTGGGGGGGGGATTATGTCCTTTAGGGGGGGGGGGGATATATGTTGTTGGTGGGGGGGTATTGCCTTTTAGGTGGGGGGGGGAAAAGTTCCTGTAGGGTGGGGGGGGATATAGGTCCTTTATGGGGAGGGGGGTAGGCCGTATGGGGGGGGGGAATTGCCCTGTTGGTGGAGGGGGCCAAAGAGCTGAAAGAATCGTACTAAAAGGGGAAACCAGGCCCCGGATTCAACGGACCAACTCACCCCGAAAAGCCCCCTAACAAAAAAAATACAAAAAAACCCCATCCAAATCCCCAAAGGGGAAAAACAAAGCTTTCACCAAAATCAGCCATCAGAGGAGGAGCCCCATGGGGGGTCCCCCGCCCCCACCAGATACCGCAGAGCGGGTACGGTGAGGAAAAGCCCTGCTCAGGCACAATTGCGGAAATAATGTGACGGATGGAACCAAGCCACCACAAACAGCGAAATCCAGTTTGTTCACACCCATACTTTTAAAAAAAGGTATATACACCAAGATTATAAAAAAAAAATGATTCATTACAATCAGAGCTGAATATTCAGGGTCTCAACCCCCTCGCCTTTTAAATGTAAAAAAAATCCCCGGCTTTAAAAGACTGAAAAAATAGACATCCAGATCCTCCTGGAAACAGGGAGCCGAAAAAAAATCCTGGCCCCATCGGATACGGGGAAATCTTGCCCCTGCCTAAAAAATAAAAACATAAACGGGGCCGAAGCTCAGGGGGAATTAGTCTGGTAAAAGAAAAGTCCCCAATACTAAAACCGGTGAAGAGAGGAAGCAGCCATATGGATCGGTCAGCGTCCCCCTAAACCTCTGTTGTGTCCCCTTGCGCCCCCTATTTTTCCACCGCCGAGTCCCCCTCTTAAATCCAGAAAAGCTTCGGATCTTACAAAGAGAAGCCCCCCACTATCGGGGCCCTGGGCAAATTTTCTCATTTTGGGGGGACCTCAACGCAAAAACAGGGGGAAAAGATTCCCTGACCAGGTGGGAACTTCATATTTGGGCAGAGTGAGGGCCCCAAGATCGTACACACAGGGGAAAAACAGCTTGACGTCAGTAAAACAAAAGTGGTAAAAAAGCTCCTAAACGTTTGTAAAAGTTTGGACTTCATTTTCTTAAGGAGTCCCAAAAGGAGACTTTTTGGGGGGTTCATAAAACCCCCATTAGGGAGGAGTGTAGTAGTTATGCCATTACAGACATGAACCGGGCAAATTCGGCCTTCATAGCACCCCCAAAGCCCCTTTTTGCCACGCCCAAATTTTGTCTTGAAATCTACAGAGAAACCCCCACTCAAAAAACCACAGCATAGCGGCCCCTTAACCCGGCCTCCTCCTATAAAGGTCCCAAAACGTCGGCATTAAATATAAAGAGGGTTAGCAGACCCAAAAATACGCGGTGCTCTACATTCTACAACCACGAGTCCAGCCAAACCCAAAGGGAGTGGTAGCTAAAAAAACCCTCAAAAATTATTCTAGCAATGGCCAGCTGTGACCTTAAAAAAGTTGCTACAAGAGCCCAAAAAAGAAAAAAGTCAAGGTTGGTTTGACGAGAATGAAAAGCCGTACGGAAGACCCTGAGAACTGCCTCAACAAAAAAACATAGGGGGACCCAACCACCTGGTCTGGGGGAAGCCTATAAACCATACAAAACAGTAAAAAAACCATCCTCAGGGGAAGAACAGAGTTACATCTCTTAAGCTCACCCAACCCCGGATGCTCTTGGGGGACTTTCCCTTCTGGGGAAACTAGGGAAACCCACATGGGCAAAAAAGACAAGAAAAACAAACCCAATCCAAAATGGAAAAATTGGCCCCAGTACTTCAAGACCTCTAAAAAGAACCCCAAGGAAAAACTAAACCAAAAACAGGAAAACAGAATGGCAAAACTAAAAGCAATGGAGGAAAAAGTAAAAAAATTTCCAAACCCGGGGAAACACCTATTACATTACAGGGTAGCAGAGAGAATTTTTCCATAAGATGTAGAAAAGCCGGGGGCCCTGGATGGAATCCACCAGAAATGCTAAGTACACCCCACCAGAAAACGGGCTGCAATGGTTAAATTTCAATATTGTGCTAAGTCCCGGCTACTTCCCTGTACCGGGAAAACCAAGGCCTATACCCCCATCCCAAGAATGGGGACAGGTATGACCCACCAACTACAGAGGCTTAGTGTCAGCAGAAACCCCGGGGGGAAATTTTCAAAGATCTGAAAAAGAGGATCCTCAGTTTCCTCACCGAACATAAGCCTCAGCAAGAGCCAAGCAGGGTTATGCCCAAAAACCCCACCCCTGCCAATCTATACCTGCACGCCCCATTTAGAGACACGTCCACAATACAAAGAACGGGAGATATACGCCTGTTTCGTTTACTTTAAAAAACCTTCGTTCGGGTGGGACCGGGCTTTTCCGAAATGTGGGAGTGGAAAAAGGAGGAAAGACCTACGATGTTATCAAAAAACTCTACCCGGAACTCTGCAGTGTGGTGTGAAAGGTAAAAAAACGGCTTATTTCCCGCAGAGCCCTGGAGAGACAAAAGGGTGCGCCCAAGTCCAACGCTCTTCAACATTTCTCAAAAGGTGGGGTACGCTTGGGAAACTTACGCACCCGGGGCCACCCCAGACACCCCCGGGGAAAATTCGCTGATGCAGTGACCTGTGCTTCTGTCCAACGGAAAGGCCTCCCAAGACAACTGAAAATTTAGAGAAATTAGCTCCCCCGGGCACTCGGTAACCAAAAGAAAACCAACATCAGTTTTTCCAGAGGAGAAAGAGAAAATTAGCCAGCACCCTTCATTTGTTCTCAAAACTGCGCCCTTACAGGAACAGACAAATATCCCTACGGGGCCCTGAGATTCCCGGTGGGAAAAGTTTCAAAAAGCCAAGAGACCTGAAAACAAGGCAGGGAAAAAACTTCTATGGCTTTTCCAAAGGAAAAAAAAAATCTACATCTGAAGCCCCGTGAGAGTTGGTTAAAAATCTTCGACTTGTCATGCCCAAACCCCCTGTATGGCAGTGAAGTCTGGGGCCCTCACACGTCCCCAGACTGGTAAAGATGGGAATTCCACCCCAAAACAGAAAATTCCCGGAATTGCAACACCTTTCCAAGTCCACCGGAGCCCTCCAACAGGCCTGCCCGGGGCCCAGCTGGGCAGATTCCCCCACACCTAACGGTTCTTTTTAAAAAGGGGGACTGTCATTCGGGTCCCTAATAGGAGCAATCCAAGCTCCCACACCATAAAGCCCCGAAACCCTAGGTGAAACAGAAAAACTAGGGCCCTCGGAACAGCTCACCCAACCCAACCTGACCGAACACCCAAAACAAAAACCTGACAAAAGCCCAAAACAGGGGAAAAGGTAGCGAAGGCCAGGGGGGATGTCAGTGACTGGAAGAAAGACTCATCAGCTCCCAGAAACTGACCATTTACGGGTTAAGAGAGGGCTAAGTTGGCCCCCTACCCGGAGAAACTCCCGGACCCAGAGACCGCAAGATCCGAGCCCGGGTTGACTCAGTGCCAAGTTGGCCCCGAATTCCGGCGACCAGGCAGAGTTTCAAGCCCAGGGGGAAAAAAATATGCCAACACTTGCCAGGGGCCCTAGGGACGAAACCCCCTTCCCCGCTACCTGCTCCAAATATCAGAGTGAGGGACACTCACTTCGGAGCTCTCAATCTTTCCCCGGGTTTTATCACCTGAAGGGGAGGAGAAAACATAATCTTGGGGGGAAAAAGAGAGAGCAGCGGAGATAGCAGCGCGGTTTGTGAGCGAAAAATCTAGACTCGAGAAAAGGAAATAGATATGCCATGGACTTCTATAGCCCCCCCCGGATTGCCCCCCCCCCTCCTATGCCATGGATTCTATGCCCCACCCCGGTTGCCCCCATACCATCCCTTGCCAGGATTCTATGCCCCCACC
>JARQOD010004261.1:0-56468 GCA_033576555.1 Oophaga sylvatica | reverse complement strand
GGCGGGATTATCCCCCCGTCATGCCGAAAACCCTTGGAATTACCTTTCCCTGCAATTACACTACCCAAAATGATTCGGGCAGGATTATCCCCCCTTTTCCCCTGCCGAAAAACCCTGTAAAATGTACCCTGCAGTACCCCTTCCATAACAATGATTATGCAGGATTATCCCCTGTAACCCCAGAATAATGTGACTGTAACCCACATGCCCCCCATTACACCCCCAAATGATTCATGCGGTTTATACCCATCGGGGAATAACTGTGCATGTCCCCTCTTCTGCCACCATCTTCACTACCCAATGTTCTTGCAGGATTTCCCCCGCCCTCTCCAAAAAACCCTGGAATGTCACCTCGACTGTCCCCTTACATAAAACCAATGTTCAGGCAGGTTTATCCCTGTCCCTGCGGAATAACTGGACATGCACCCTGCACTGCCACCATTTCACTCCAAAATACTTCAGGCGGGTTTATCCCCGTCACCCCAGTAAAACCCCTGTGAATGTCACCTCTGCACTGACCACCCTTACATCCACAATGACTTCAGGGGGTATACACTGTCACCCCCCCAAATAACTGTGAATGTCCCCCTCTGCCCTGTCCCCATCTCTACACTCCCAATGATTCATGCAGGATTATCCCCCGTCACCTCCCCAAAAACCTGTGCAGTACTTGCACTGCCCCCCTTACATTCCACTGATCGGCAGGTATCCGTCCCCGGGCGAAAACCTGTGAAAAAGTCACTCTCCCTTGCCCCTCAACCCCCACAAGACTTAGGCGGATTATCCCGTCCTGCCAGAAAAACCCCTGTGACATGCCCCCTCTGCACTGCACCCTTACACCCCCACAAAAAATTAAAAGGGGTTTATCCGTCCCTCCAGTCTTAATGTCACTCTGCACGCCCCTTCAACACCCTGATTCAGGCAAAATTTACCCTCCTCCGAAAACCCCTGTGAATGTCCCTCTGACTCCCCCTTTTAACTACCAAGATTCAGCGGGATAACCGCCCTCCGAAAAACGGAATGTACCCTCCCTGCACCTTAAATCCAAAATATTGGGGGATTACCCCCTCACCCCAGAAAAACCCGTGAATGTACCTTCCCCCCATTTTACCTCCCACAATGATTCAGGCAGGATTATACCCGTCACCTGGAATAACCTGTACATGTCACTTGCACTGTCACCATCTCTACACTCCCACAATGACTTCAGGCAGGATTATACACGTCTTGCCCAGAATAACCTGTGACATGTCACCTGCACGCCACCCCCTTTAACACACCAATGACTTCAGGCAGGATTTTTACCCCGTCACCTGCCCGAATAACCTGTGAATGTCACCTCTGCATGCCACCTTCTACACTACCACAATGACTTCAGGCAGGATTTCCCCGCCCACCTCCCAAAATAACTGTGACATTCCCTTGCCTGTCACCATTTACACTACCACAATGACTTCGCAGGATTATCCCCTGTCATCTGCCCAATAACCTGTGGACATGTACCTCTGCACTCCCACCCCTCACACTCCCACAATGACTTCAGGCGGATATACCCGTCACCTGCCAGATAACTGGACATGTCCCTCTGCACTGCCAACCACTCTACACCCCAAAATGATTCAGCAGGATTATCCCCCCGTCACCTGCCCAATAACTGTGAATGTCACCTCTGCACTGCCACCATCTCTACAACCCCACAATGACTTCAGGCAGGATTTACCCGTCCTGCCAGAATAACTGTGAATGTAAACCTCTGCATGCACCTCTCATACCACAATGACTTCAGAGGTTAATGTACGCCAGAATAACTGGACTGTACTCTGCAGCCCTTCCTAATCACAAGATTAGGAGGTTATCCTGCCCTCCCAAAACTGTGAAGTATTGCATGACTTAATCCACTGATTCAGGGGATTATACCCACCCAGAAACGTAATGCACTTGCATGCCCATTCCCTAACAATGATTCGCGGTTATACCCGTATCCCAAAACCCTGTGCATGTACCTTGCATGCCACCATCCCTCCACAATTTCGAGAAACCCGCCCTCCAGTAAAACCCTTGATTCACCTTGCGGGCACCTCTTAACTCCAATGATTGGCAGATTTCCTGTCCGCCAGAAATTGTGAATTCCCTCAAGTCACCATCTAATCCACAATATTCAGGCAGGATATCCCTCCCTGCCGAAACTTGTTCCTCCACGGCACACCAACCACCATGATTCGGGATTATCCCTGTCCCTGCCAGAAAACTTTGTACTTGCACTGTCCCATTCTAACCCACAAGATTGGAGGTTATCCGCCCCTGCCAATAACTGTTGCCATTGCATGACACTTCAACACAATGATGGGGATTTCCCACCCCCCAAACAAAAGCACTTCCTCCCCATTACTAACAATGATTCGGCGTTAACCCGTAACTCCGTAAACGTGACATGTCACCTCTGCATGCCCAATTCATACCCAAGATTAGGCGGATTATCCCCCGTCCCCCCAGTAAACCTGTGAATGTCCCCTGCTGCCACTTAACTACAAATTTCAGAAGGTTCCCTTTCCAGAAAACCTGTGACTTCCCTCTGCACTGCACACTCTACATCCCAATGACTCGGCGGATTATCCTGTACCTCCCAAAAACTGTGAATGCACCCTCCTGCCCATTCAACCTCAAATGATTCAGAGTTACCCGCACTGCCCGTAAACTGTGACTTCCTTGAACTGACCCCTTAAACTACACAATGACTAGCGGTTTTCCCCTGTCACTGCCAGAAAACTGTGACTGTCACCTCTGCACTGCCACACCTCTACACCCCCACAATGTTTTATACGGGGATTATACCCCCCCCCCCTCCAAAAATTTGGACAGTCATCTGCACTGTCACCCCCTCACATAAAAAAGATTCAGCGGATTACCCCCTGTCATGAAAAAAACTGTAATGTACCGACCCCCCACCCTTTCATACCAAAAAATTGGGGAGGTTATACCTGCCCCCCCCCCCAGTATAACCTGTGAAGTCATTGCAGTCCCCTTCATCCACAAGTTTTCGGGGATTATATGTCCCCCCCCGAAAACCCCGTGCATGTATTTGAAGCCCCCTTACACTCCAATGATTCAGGAGGATTATACCCTTTTCCCCAGAATAACCTGTAATGCCCCCTTGCACTCCCCCCCCTTAACAAAATGACTTGGGGCGGATTTATGTCCTGCCAGAAAAATGTGCATGTCATCTGCACCCCCCACCTTACATAAAATGATTCAGGGGATTATCCCCGTCCCCCCCCGAAAACCCCTGTGAATGTATCGCATGACCATCCTACCTACCAAATATTCGGAGGTTTCCCCCGTATGCCGAAAACGTGACATTCACCTCGCCTGCCCCCATTCTACACTAACAATGACTTGGGCAGGATTAACCCTGTCCCCCCCCAAAATAATGGACTTCCCCTCTGCATGCACCCCCAACTCCATGATTAGGCGGATTATACCCGTTCCCCCAAAATAACCCCGTGCATGTACCTTGATGCAACCATTTCATCCACAATGATTAGGCAGGATTTCCCCGTCCCGCCCGAAAAAACCTTGAATGTACCTTCACTGCACCACTTTACAACACAATGACTTCAGGAGATTATACCCTCACCTGCCCAAATCCGGTGAATGTCACTCACATGCCCCATCTTTAGATAACCTTTTGTTTTCCTTGTCTGTGGACAGGTTGTGAAATTGATATCTTACTATTAATATCACTTGGTTTCTCATCTCCATCTCCTTGAAATTTATTTCCACCTTCCACCTCCCTTCAACCATCTTTTAGAAAGGCGCGGACCAGTATTACAGTTTTGCGCTTCTAATGAAGATTTAATTGGAGCCGAGTTTCTTGAGAATTATTGGCCTCCGTGAAGAATCGTGGGAAGTGTCGGACATGATTGATTAAAATGAACCGGTATGACAGGTGGTGCCCCGTGTAGCGGGTTGTGTTCCTAGGCTATTATGAGGGACAGCACCTGGCCCCAGCAATGAGGAGCAAGACATTAGATTTCCTCTTCCATCTGCCCACCACTCGCCATCGAGTCCGAACCAACTGCTGGCCGGGAGATCTCAGGGTCATGGTGGTGGGTCGAGATGGAGAGTATTTATGGAGCCAGAGAAGAAGCTCCGGAAGATCAAGATGCAAATGAAAATTCTTTAAAAAAAAAACCCCACAGGAACAGATGAATTGTGCCAAAGGGAAAGTTGTGGAATTCCTGGTGGCACAGATTGCCCTTGGATTTCCGGGTTTTCGGTTTTGGGGGCCAACTCCCGCTCGGTGATTCACTTAAATATAGTCTTAAAATGGTGACACTTTTTAAATAGGAGTTATTAGGGTCGCCCCCCGGTCAGGAATTGGCAGCGCTTGGAACCGCACATTCCACTGCGGCTTTTGAAGCAATGATCCGATATGAGCACTGAAAACCGTTGCTGGGTCTCCAAAGGCGCCGTGTCCATTCCACATGACCGCATCGCGGTGCACAAAGAGGCGCCGCCCTTCCATTCCACAGGTTAGCCGCCAGTCGGTGAACGCAAAAGAGGCGCCGCATGTCCATCCACAGGTGAGCGCCATCGTCGGTGCACACAAAGAGGCGCCGCATGTCCATCTCCACAGGTGAGCCGCCACGTCGGTGCACACAAAAAAGAGGCGCCGCATCCATCTCAAGGTGAGCCGCCATGTCGGTGCACGCAAAAGAGGCCCGTATGTCCATCCCAGGGAGCCCCAGCGTCGGTGCACGCAAAATAGGCGCCGCATGCCTCCAAATGACCCCATCGTCGGTGCACGCAAAGAGGGCCGTATGTCCATCTCCACAGTGGGCCGCCAGCGCGGTGCAGCAAAAGAGGCCCGTATGTCCATCCCAAGGTGAGCCGCCATCGTCGGTGCACACAAAAGAGGCGCCGATGTCCATTCCGGTGGGCCGCCTCGTCGGTGAAGCAAAAGAGGCCCCCAGTCTTCCCAGGTGACGCATCTCGGTGAACGCAAAAGAGGCCGTGTTATCTCCACAGGTGAGCCGCCAGGTCGGGCACACAAAAGAGGCGTGATGTCATTCACAGGTGAGCCGCCAGCGTGGTGCAGCAAAAGATGGCCGTGTCCATTCCCAGGGAGCCGCCGGTCGGGCACGCAAAAAGGCGCCGTATGTCCATCTCCACAGGGGCCCCATCGTCGGTGAAACAAAAGAGGCGGCAGTCCTCTCCAGGTGAGCCCAGCGTCGGGACCACAAAAGAGGCCGCATGTCCACTCCACGGGGGAGCCCATCGTCGGTGCACGCAAAAAGAGGGCGCCGCATGTCCTCCTCCAAAGGTGAGCGCCAGGTCGGTGCACACAAAAGAGGCGTGATGTCCATCTCAAAGGGGGCCGCCAGGTCGGTGCACGCAAAAGATGCGCCGCTTATCTCCCCCAAAGGGGGGCGCCGCGGTGCACGAAAAAGAGGGCCGTATGTCCATCCCACAGGTGAGGAGCATCGGTGCCCGCAAAAGAGGCGGTGTCCATCTCCACAGTGAGCTCCCCGGGGGGCACGCATAGGGAAGGGATTTATGAAATGGGTAAAAGGCTCAGTGATAGAAAGAGAGGGGGTTTTATGTAAATGGAATTCCTAAATGGGGCGCGACCAGGGGGGACCGCAGTGGTCGCTGTGAAGTGGGGTGTAGGGGGGCGCTGTTGGACAGTGGGGACCGTGGGGTCGCTGTGAATGGGGACCGCAGGGGGTCAGGGGCCAGTGGGGACCGCGGGTTCGTGTGACCAGTGGGGGACTGCGGGGGGCTGTCCCGTGGGGCATCAGGGGCGCTTGTGACCATGGGACCAAGGGGTCGCTTGGCCTGGGGACGCAGGGGCGGGTGACCCCGTGGGGACGAGGGGCGTGTGACATGGGGAGCAGGGGCGCTGTGACCAGTGGGGGGCCGCAGGGGCGTGTGACCATGGGGCCGAGGGGGCACGGACCGTGGGGACCGTAGGGGGGGTGTGAAAGTGGGGGACCGCAGGGGCGCTTTGACCATTGGGACCACAGGGGGCGGGTGACATGGGCCGCAGGGGTGCGTGACATGGGACCACAGGGGTCGCTGTGCCAGTGGGGACCGCAGGGGTGTGGACCAGTGGGGACCGGGGTCGTTGGCAGTGGGGACCGCAGGAGTGTGTGACCAGTGGGGACGGGGGAAGCTTGAACAGGGGGAACGCAGGGGTCGCTTGGACCCAGTGGGGACCGCAGGGGGGTGGACCAGGGGGACCGCAGGGGGCGTGACCAGTGGGGACGAGGGGGCTCTGTGACCAGTGGGGAAGCAGGGGGGCTTTATCAGTAGGGACCGAGGGGTCGGTGTGCCAGTGGGGACGCAGGGGGGGCTGTGACAGTGGGGACGCAGGGGGCGGTGTGACCAGTGGGGACCGCAGGGGGCGGTGTGAGCAGTGGAGACCACAGGGGGCGCTGTGACCAGTGGGGACCGCAGGGGTCGGGTGGACCAGTGGGGGACGCAGGGGGCGCTGTGACCAGTGGGGACCGCGGAGGGCGCTGTGACCAGTGGGCCCGCAGTTGTCGCTGTGACCAGGGGGGACCGCAGGGGGCGCTGTGACCAGTGGGACCGCAGGGGGCGCTGCCGAGCAGTGGGGACTGCAGGGGGCGCTGTGACCAGTGGGGACCGCAGGGGGCGCTGTGACCAGTGGGGACTGCAGGGGCGTGTGACAGTGGGGACCGCAGGGGGCATGTGACCAGTGGGGACCGCAGGGGTCGCTGTGACCAGTGGGGACCGCAGGGGAAGCTGGTGAACAGGGGGCGCTGTGACCAGTGGGGAGCAGGGGTCGCTGTGACCAGTGGGGGACGCGGGGGAAGCTGTGAACAGTGGGACTGCGGGGGGCGCTGGGGAGCAGTGGGCCCGCAGGGGGCGCGTGTGACCAGTGGGGACCGCAGGGGGCGCTGTGACCAGTGGGGACCGCAGGGGGCGCTGTGCCCAGTGGGGACGCAGGGGGCGCTGTGGGGCAGTGGGGCCCGCAGGGGGCACTGTGACCAGTGGGGATCGCAGGGGGCGCTGTGACCAGTGGGGACGCAGGGGGCGCTGTGACCAGTGGGGACCGCAGGGGGCGCTGTGCCCAGTGGGGACCGCAGGGGTCGCTGTGCCCAGTGGGGACCGCAGGGGAAGCTGTGAACAGGGGCGCTGTGACCAGTGGGACCGCAGGGGTCGCTGTGACCAGTAGGGACCGCAGGGGGCGCGGGCGGCAGTGTGGACTGCAGGGGGCGCTGTGACCAGTGGGGACCGCAGGGGCGCTGTGACCAGTGGGGACCGCAGGGGGCGCTTGTGACCAGTGGGACCGCAGGGGGCGCTGTGGACAGTGGGGACGCAGGGGGCGCTGCGAGCAGTGGGGACCGCAGGGGGCGCTGTGACCAGTGGGGACCGCAGGGGGCGCTGTGACAGTGGGGACTGCAGGGGGCGCTGTGACCAGTGGGGACCGCAGGGGGCGCTGTGACCAGTGGGGACCGCAGGGGTCGCTGTGACCAGTGGGGACCGCAGGGGAAGCTGGAACAGGGGGCGCTGTGACAGTGGGACGCAGGGGTCGCTGTGACCAGTGGGGACTGCAGGGGAAGCTGTGAACAGTGGAGAACGCAGGGGTCGCTGTGACCAGTGGGACCGCAGGGGGCGCTGTGACAGTGGGGACCCAGGGGTCGGTGTGACAGGGGGGACCGCAGGGGGCGGTGTGGACCAGTGGAGCCCAAGGGGGCGCTGTGACCAGGGGGGACCGCAGGGGTCGGTGTGACCAGTGGGGCCCGCAGGGGGCGCTGTGTCCAGTGGAGACCGCGGGGGGTGCTGTGACAGTGGGGACCGCGGAGGGTGCTGTGACCAGTGGGAACGCAGGGGGCGCTGCGAGCAGTGGGGACCGCAGGGGCGCTGTGACCAGTGGGGACCGCAGAGGCGCTGTGACCAGTGGGGACCGCAGGGGGCGCTGGACCAGTGGGGACCGCAGGGGGCTGCGAGCAGTGGGGACCGCAGGGGGCGCTGTGACCAGTGGGGACCGCAGGGGGCGCTGTGACCAGTGGGACGCAGGGGTCGCTGTGACAGTGGGGACCGCAGGGGAAGCTGTGAACATTGGAGAACGCAGGGGTCGCTGTGACCAGTGGGGACGCAGGGGCACTGTGACCAATGGGGACCGCAGGGGTCGCTGTGACCAGTGGGGACCGTAGGGGGCGCTGCAAGCAGTGGGGACAGCAGGGGGCGCTCTGACCATGGAACCGCAGGGGTCGGTGTGACATGGGGACCGAGGGGGCTCTGTGACTAGTGGGGACAGCAGGGGGCGCTCTGATCAGTAGGGACCGCAGGGGTCGGTGTGACCAGTGGGACCGCAGGGGGCGCTGTGACAGTGGGGACCGCAGGGGTCGGTGTGACCAGTGGGGACCGCAGGGGGCGCTGTGACAGTGGGGACCGCAGGGGTCGGTGTGACAGTGGAGACCACAGAGGGTGCTGTGACCAGTGGGGACCGAGGGGTCGGTGTGACCAGTGGGGACCGCAGGGGGCGCTGTGACCAGTGGGGACCGCGGGGGGCGCTGTGACCAGTGGGGAGAGGGGTCGCTGTGACCAGTGGGGACCGCGGGGGGCGCTGCGGCAGTGGGGATGCAGGGGGCGCTGCGACCAGTGGGGACCGCAGGGGGCTGTGACCAGTGGGGACCGCAGGGGGCGCTGTGAGCAGTGGGGACCGCAGGGGGCACTGTGACCGTGGGGATCGAGGGGGCGCTGTGACAGTGGGACCGCAGGGGGCGCTGTGACCAGTGGGGGCCCGCAGGGGGCGCTGCGAGCAGTGGGGACCGCAGGGGGCGCTGTGACCAGTTGGGACCACAGGGGGCGCTGTGACAGTGGGACGCAGGGGTCGCTGTGACCAGTGGGGACCGCAGGGGAAGCTGTGAACAGTGGAGAACGCAGGGGCGCTGTGACCAGTTGGGACGCAGGGGGCTGTGACCAGTGGGGACCCGCGGGGTCCGCTGTGACCAGTGGGGCCCGCAGGGGAAGCTGTGAACAGTGGAGAACGCAGGGGTCACTGTTGACCAGTGGGGCCCGTGGAGGGCGCTGTGACAGTGGGGACGCAGGGGGCGCTGCGAGCAGTGGGGACCGCAGGGGGCGCTGTGACCAGTGGGGACCGCGGAGGGCGCTGTGACAGTGGGGACCGCAGGGGGCGCTGTGACCAGTGGGACCGCAGGGGGCGTGCGAGCAGTGGGGATCGCAGGGGGCGCTGTGACCAGTGGGGACCGCAGGGGGCGCTGTGACCAGTGGGGACCGCAGGGGTCGCTGTGACCAGTGGGTGACCGCAGGGGAAGCTGTGAACATTGGAGAACGCAGGGGTCGCTGTGACCAGTGGGGACGAGGGGGCACTGTGACCAATGGGGACCGCAGGGGTCGCTGTGACCAGTGGGGACCGCAGGGGGGCTGCAAGCAGTGGGGTACCGCAGGGGCGCTGCGAGCAGTGGGGACGCGAGGGGTCGCTGTGACCAGTGGGGACCGCAGGGTCGCTGTGACCAGTGGGGACCGCAGGGGGTCGGTGTGCCCAGTGGGACGCAGGGGGCGTTTGGGGACCAGTGGGGCCGCAGGGGTCGGTGTTGGGACCTATTCTCTTCAACATGTTATTAACGATTGGTAGAAGTTTATTCAGAGTAAAATATCGATATTTGCAGATGAACAAAATATGTAAAGCATCAATAAAGAGAAGATAGTATTCTGTACAGATCGATCTGGATAAGTTGGAAACTTGGGCTAAAAGGTGGCAGATGGTGTTTACCAATGATAAATGTAAGTTATACACATGGGAGAAGGAATCAATAATCACCATTACACACTGAAGGGAAACCACTGGGTTAAATCTGACATGGAGAAGGACTTGGGGTCCTAGTTAATGATAAATTACCTGGAGCAGCCAGTGCTAGGCAGCGGCTGCCAAGGCAAACGGATGAGGGGTGCATTAAAAGAGGTCGGATAACATGATAAAGCATTATATGCCTCTGTACAAATCCTGGCTGGTACACATGATGAGAGCATTATACTGCCTCTGTACAAATCCCTGTTACACCGCACATGATGAGAGCATTATACTGCCTCTGTACAAATCACTGGTTACACCGCACATGGAGGACTGTGGACAGTTTTGGGCCCGATGTCAGGAAGGATAATATGGAACTAGAGCGAGTACAAAGGAGGGCAACAAAATTAATAAAGGGGATGGAGAACTACAATACCCAGAGATTAGCAAAATTAGGATTATTTAGTCTAGAAAAAAGACGACTGAGGGGCGATCTAAAAACCATGTATAAGTGTATAAGGAGACAATACAAATATGTTTTTTAGCCAAAAAGTGTTTCTTTTTTAAAAAACTTTTACTATTTAATTTATAAAGAGGCCTCCACCTCTATAAAACATTACAAACATATTCCAATCACACAAGCCCTAAGAGACACACAGACAACATAGAGAGACACATAACCTCCCTGTTTGGGAAGCATAAAGAAATGGGGTCATAACCCTTTGCAATTAAATCAAGCCTCCTCATAAAGGCAGAAGATATTACCGTATATCTCGATTTTAAGTCGAGATTTTCAGCCCATTTTTTAGGGCTGAAAGTCCCCCCTCTCGGGTTATACCGAGTCATATACAGGGGGGAGGCGGAGCACAGCTGTTCTTATATTCACCCTTCCGCTGGCGCGGTTCTGCAGCTCTGCTTTCTCCACGGTCTCCCGGCGCCAGCGTTCACGGTCAGGTGGTACGCTCATTAAGTCATGAATATGCACTATTCAGACTTTAATGAGCGGTACCACCTGACCGCTGAACACTGGCCCCCGGAGACCGCGGGAGAAGAGTAGGTCAGAGACCGCGCCAGCGGAGGGGTGAGTTAAGCGATATTCACCTGTCCGTTCCACCGTGCTCGCCGCTGTGTCCTGGGTCCTCTTGCTGCGATGTTCAGGCAGAGGGCGCGATGAGTGGTGAGTCTCGCCTGATCATTCACTGCTGGAGGACCGGAAGAAAGCGGCGCTCAGCGGTGGAACGGGACAGGTGAATATCGCAGGTGCCGGGGCCTGAAGCGAGCGGTGACACCAGCACTGGCCCAGCGACGAGAGGTGAGTATGTCTTTTTTTGCAGCAGCAACAGCATAAAGGGGCTATTCAATGCAGAATCTATGGGGGCATATAAATGGATCATCTATGGGGGCAAATACATGGAGCACTTTGGGGGCATAATACATGGAGCATCTTTGGGGCATAATACATGGGGCATATATGGAGCATAATACATGGAGCATCTATGGGGGATAATACATGGAGATCTAAGGGGGCATATTACATGGAGCATCTATGGGGGCATAATACATGGAGCATCTATGGGGGCATAATAAATTTGGGTCATCTATGGGGGCTAATACATGGAGCATCTAGGGGGCATAATACATGGAGCATCTTTTGGGGGCATAATACATGGGGCATATATGGGAGCATAATACATGGAGCATCTATGGGGGCATAATACATGGAGCATCTATGGGGGCATATTAAAATGGAGCAATCTATGGGGGCATAATACATGGGCATCTATGGGGGCATAATACATGGAGCATCTATGGGGGCATAATACATGGAGCATCTATGGGGGATAATACATGGGCATCTATGGGGGCATAATACATGGGCATCTATGGGGGCATAATACATGGGGCATCTATGGGGGCATAATACATGGAGCATCTATGGGGGCATAATACATGGGAGCATCTATGGGGGCATATACATGGGGCATCTATGGGGGCATAATACATGGAGCATCTATGGGGGCATAATACATGGGGAGCACATGGGGCATCTATGGGAGCATAATACATGGGCATCTATGGGGGCATAATACATGGGGCATCTATGGGGGCATAATACATGGGCATCTATGGGGGCATAATACATGGGCATCTATGGGGCATAATACAGGGGAGCATCTATGGGGCATAATACATGGGCATCTATGGGGCATAATACATGGAGCATCTATGGGGGCATAATACATGGGGCATCTATGGGGCATAATACATGGAGCATCTATGGGGGCATAATACATGGAGCATCTATGGGGGCATAATACATGGAGCATCTATGGGGGCATAATACATGGAGCATCTATGGGGGCATAATACATGGAGCATCTATGGGGGCATAATACATGGGGCATCTATGGGGGCATAATACATGGGCATCTATGGGGGCATAATACATGGAGCATCTATGGGGGCATAATACATGGACTAGGGGAAAACAGGCATCTATGGGGGCATAATACATGGAGCATCTATGGGGGCATAATACATGGAGCATCTATGGGGCATAATACATGGGCATCTATGGGGGCATAATACATGGGCATCTATGGGGGCATAATACATGGAGCATCTATGGGGCATAATACATGGGGCATCTATGGGGCATAATACATGGGCATCTATGGGGCATAATACATGGGCATCTATGGGATATACATGGTTAGGCTATATGGCACTTGGCTATGATTAGGATAACAGCATCTGGGCATATCATGGCACTATGGGGGTATAAGGGCATTATGGGCATATCGGCATCATGGGCATATACTGGAGCATTGGGGCATATACATGGCACTGGGCATAATACATGGATCTAGGGATATACAGGGCATAGGTAATACTGGGTTTGGGAAACGGACAGGGGCAATATGGCATTATGGGATATACTGGATCAGGGGCTAACATGAGCATTAGGGTATATGGACTTGGGAATATGGCATCTATGGCATAACATGCATTATGGGATAATACATGACATAGGGGCATAAACATGGGCATCTATGGGATACATGGATCTATGGGGAAATCATGGGCATCTTGGGATATACATGGGCATTATGGGCATATACATGGAGCATCTATGGGGGCATAATACATGGCATCTATGGGGCATATACTGGATCTATGGGCATAATCATGGACATCTATGGGCTAATACTGGGCATTATGGGCATATACATGGGCATCTAGGGGGCTAATACATGGGCATCTATGGGGGCAAATACTGGACTTGGGCATAATACATGGGGCATTATGGGCATAATACATGGGCATTATGGGGCATAATACATGGGCATTATGGGGCATATACATGGCATCTATGGGGCATAATACATGGGCATCTATGGGGCATAATACTGGAGCATCTATGGGCATATACATGGCATTATGGGGCATATACATGGCATATTGGGAACATGCATTATGGGGGCAAAAGGACTATGGGGCATATATGGGCTCTATGGGGCATTACATGGGGCATCTATGGGGCATAATCATGACATCTATGGGGGCATAATACATGGGCATCTATGGGGCATATACATGGATCATGGGGGCATAATACATGGGCATCTATGGGGCATAATACATGGGCATATATGGCATAGGGTAATCATGGGCATCTATGGGGGCATAATAATGGAGCATCTAGGGGATAATATGGGCATTATGGGGCATAATACATGGGCATTATGGGGCATAATCATCTATGGGGGCTAATACATGGAGCATTATGGGGATAATCATGGATCTATGGGGGATATACATGGGCATCTAGGGGGATAATGGATCTATGGGGGCTAATACAGGGCATCTATGGGGGCATAATACATGGCATCTATGGGGGATAATAATGGATTATGGGCATAATACATGGGACTTGGGGCATACATCTATGGGGCATCATGGGGGATAATATGGTATGGAATATGGACTGGGGATAATCAGGGCTATGGGGTAAACTGGCTCTATGGGAAACATGGACTTGGGATAACATGGGCATCTATGGGGGATAAACAGGCATCTATGGGTAACATGGATTTGGGCAATACATGGATCTATGGGCATAATACAGGGCTCTATGGGGCATAACATGGCTCTATGGGGCATAACATGGCATCTATGGGCATAATCATGGCATCTATGGGATAAACTGGATCTATGGGCAAAACATGGATCATGGGGGATAATAGTGGATAAGATTGGGCAAATACATGTCTATGGGGGTAATACATGGCATTATGGGCATAATACGGGCATTATGGGGAATATGGTCTATGGGATAATGGCATATGGAATCATGGGGCATTAGGATGGCATAATATGGCATATGGGCTTGGGTTATTGGATCTGGCTAAATGGATAGGACATGAGGATAAGGCATGGGCTCTTGGGCAATATGGTGGATATGGGCTTAGGATCTAGGATTAGGGATAACAGACCGGATAATAAGGTTTGGCATAATGGATCAGGCATTATGGGCTAAGGGATATGGATGGGCAGGGTAAATTTGGGTAATACTGGGCTTGGGCAAATACATGGTTGGATATGGTTGGGGATATGGTAGGGATATACATGATTGGGGGATAATGGGATATGGGCTAATCAGGGCATTTGGGAACGTTTGGGATAATACATGGGCATCTATGTGGGGTATAACTTGGTATATGGATGGGGGCAATAAGGGTCTATGGGCATAAGGATTGAAAAATTAATTGGCATGGGTAATTATGGGAAATGGCATCTATGGGTAATAGGCTTATGGGATATCAGGCTTATGGGAATCGGATTATGGGCATAGGGATAGGTATGGCAAACAGATGGATAGGATATGGATATGGATAGGACTGGACTATGGGCATCATGGGCCTATGCATATAGGATCTGGGGAATACATGGGGTTTGGGGGCTAATAATGGATCTATGGGGATAAGGGATCTAGGGGATACTACATATGGGATAAGACATCTATGGGGCAATAGGTCTTGGGGATAATAATGGCATCATGGGATAATACATCATCTAGGGGATATCATGCATCTATGGCATAATGACATCTAGGTATCTGGTCCTATGGCATATCTGGATAGGCATATCATGGCCTATGGGTAATACAGGATCATCATGGGGCATAAACAGGGCATTATGGGGTAATACATGGGCATCTAGGGGGCATAATACAGGGCTCTATGGGGCATAAACATGGGCATCTTGGGGGATAATAATGGGCATCTATGGGCATAATAATGGGATCTATGGGGGCAAATACATGGCATCTATGGGGAAAATGGGCATCTATGGGGCAAATACATGGACATATGATAGGAATATGGGCAATGGGGGATAATACATGGGGCATCTATGGGGGCATAATACATGGAGATCTATGGGGGCATAATACATGGGCATCTTGGGGCATAATACAGGGGCTTTGGGATATAGGAGATCTGGGCATAATATGGACTATGGGGGATACATGGGTATGTGGACTATGGGGCATATACATGGGACTATGGGGATATACAGGACATCTATGGGGGATAATACATGGGCATCTATGGGGCATAATACATGACTTGGGTAAATGACTTGGGGATATACATGGGCATTTGGGGGATAATCATGGGGCATCTATGGGGTATAGGATAGGGGATTAATGGAGCATTATGGGGGCATAATACATGGGGCATCTATGGGGGTAATAAAGGGGATCTATGGGGGCATAATACATGGGCTCTATGGGGGCAAATACAGGGCTCTATGGGGGATTACATGGGCTTATGGGGGTAATCTTGGGATCTATGGGGGCATATTCTATGGGATCTATGGGGGCAAAATTACATGGGGCTCTTGTGGGGCTTAATACATGGGCATTTTGTGGGGCTAATCATGGGATCTATGGGGGCATAATACGGGGCAGCTTTGGGGGATAATCTCATTTTTCCACCCTAGGTTATACTCGAGTCGATAAGTTTTCCCCGTTTTTTTGTGGCAAAATCAGGGGGGTCGGGGTTATTCTCGAGTATATAAGGATTTGCTTTTGTCCCTCAAAATTTTTTGGAGAAGAAAGGGAAAACTCATATTTCGTTTTTTCCTTTTTCTTTTTTTCCTTAAGGGTCTTTGTCCGTCTTTTTCCTCTCGGTCCTGTATATTTCATGATCCTGGACCCCAAAGGGTTCCGGCCCTTTCGGGGCAGTCCAAGTCGCCCAAATTTTTAGCAGGCCCCGGACTGACCCTGAGGCCCCGACGCGTTTCCTCAGCACGGGTGATTCCTGGGGGATCGGGCATTACGATCGGGAAAAAATTTGGGGTATTTTCCTGCTATGACAAGGGGGGAAAAGACAACTTTGTGGCCATCGCTCCTCCTATTAACATGCTTATCGTATTTAATTCTGTGCCTTGTATGTTCATTTTTACTCTGTATGTAAAAAGGAGTCCGTCCCCCGAGGGAAACACCCCGTGAGGAAAGCGTCGGGAGGGGGCTCAGGGTCATTTTCCCGGCCCGCTGAAAAATAGGGCGGCTGTGGACTGCCCCCGTAGGCCGGAACCTTGGGGGCCCGGATCAGTGAAAATCAGGGACCCCAGGAAAAAGATGGGGCACAAGGGCCCTAATTTGGGAAAAGAAAAAGGAAAAAAGTGAAAATGTGGGGTTTTTTCCTTTTTTTCCATAAATTGGGGGTTTTTGGGGGAAAATTTAAAATCTTCTGCTTCATGAGGAGGCTTTTTTTTATTGCAAAGGGTTATGACCCATTTCTTTTGCTTCCCAAAAAGGAGGTTTTGGTTCTCTTGTGTCTGGGGTCTCTTGGGCTTGGTGTGGGATTTTGTTTGTAATGTTTTTATAAGGTGGGGCCCCTTTATAAATTAAATGTAAAGTTAAATTTTAAAAAAAAAAAACCTTTTTGGCTAAAAACCGTTTTTTCTTTTTGTGGGATGACGGTGAAAGGGCTTTTTATATCTCCCTGGCTATTTATCTGATGACAATCAAATACTTCCCAGGATCTGTTTTTACCAAGGAAGGTGCGGTCACAAGGAGGATTTCTGCGTCTGGAGGAGAGAGGTTTTCCCAAATAGAAGAGGTTCTTTATGTTAGGGCAGTGGAATCTGGAATTCCTTCCCGAGGGGTGGGGATGGGGAAAATCGCGGGGGTTTAAGGAGGCCGGTGTCTTCCCGGGCGTCACAAAATTTTCCCGTCCTGTGAGGGGTCGGGACGCAGGTCGTCGGCCTTTAAAAATTCCTGACCCCTTTTAGCGGATTGTGTCGTAAAATACAGGAGGTCAGGTAGTGCGTTTTTGAAAAAAGAATTGTCGGGATTGTCCTCAATATAATGTGGGTTTTGTGGTTTAAAATATCCTGTTTTTCTGAGAGGTTGTTATGAAAAAAAGACATTCAGGTCAGAAGTTTATTGTTCATGTCTGTCAGCGGTTGGGCTAGTGTAAGAAGGGGTGCCCCTTATATTTAAATGATATGTACAATTTGCTATCCCTTTGCGTGTTAAAGGGTAGGCCTTTTTACTTATTACATGACCTTTTCAGGATTGTTTTCAAGGGGGCACAGGGGTCTTGGTTTTAAAAATTTTCCCACTGTTTTTCCTGCAGCAGGGATTTGTTTTTTCAGGGGGTAGGTCAGAAAGTTTATAGATTCCCTGTCCGTCACAGGATTTTCCAGTGGCTAAGGACGTGTCGGGGTTTTATACGTTACCTGTCCTGTCCCAGGTTTGCTGTAACAAAGGACATTTTGGCACCCCGTTTATGAACACTGAACCCTGTCGCTTGTGCCTGTTCAAAAGTTCAGGTCAGCCCCTTTAAAAATTTTTGATCTGCAGGGGATTGTGCTCAGTGACTACGACAGTGTCAGGTCAGGCCTTATATTACATAAACCCGTAGCGGATTGTGTCGTGCTACGCAGGGGAGGCGTGCGTTATACTGATTCATGCCCTTTTCGCGGATTGTGTGTACTACGGGGCGTGTGGGTCAGTGCGTATCCTGATTACATGACTTTTAGCGGAATTGTGCTCGTGACTAAAAAACAGTTTTTGGTCGTCCCGTTTACTATTACATAAAACCCTGTGCGGGGTTGGCTCAGTCTACGGGTGTCAGGCGGGCCCGTTATCGTTACCTGATCCCTGTCGCAGGATTGTGTCAGTGCTACAGCAGTGTCGGTCGGGCCGTTTTATGATTACATGTCCTGTCAGAGGTTGTGCCGTGATACAGGACAGTGTCAGGTCATGCGTTATACTGTTACACTGATACCTGTCAGGGGATTGTGCTCATTTCTAGACAGTGTCGGCCCGGGGTCCGTTTTGTACACTTTTCCTGTCAGGGGGATTGTGCTCAGTAAACAGCAGTTCGGCGTGCCGTTATACTGATTACATGATCCTGTCAGCGGGATTGTGCTGTGATAAAAACGTGTCGGTCAGTGCTTTTTTATATGATTACAGATACTGCAGGGGGATTGGGGTCGTGATACAGCTGTCAGGTCGGCGTTTTTACTGATTACATGATACCTGTGCAGGATTGTGCCGTGGCCAGACGTGTAGGTCTCCGTTTTCTGATTACATAAACCCTGTCGGGATTGTGCCTTTATACAGCAGTGTCAGGTCATTTGCCGTTTTTGATACATGATCCGTCGCAGATTGGCTAGTACTACAGCGTGTCGGTCAGTGCCGATACCTGATTAACTGATCCCTTTTAGCGGGATTGTGCTCGTGACTACAACAGGTGGCAGTGCCTTATACTGATCCCCTGATATGTCAGCAGGATTGTGTCAGTGACTACAGCGTGTGGTCGGGCCGTTATACGATTACAGTATTTCAGCAGGATTGTGTCAGTGATACAGACAGTGTCAGATCAGTCCCTTTTTATATTTAAAAACCTGATACCTGTCAGCGGATTGTGCTCATACTACGACGGAGTCAGGCACCGTTATATTTTTCATTACCTGTGGGGCGGTTGGGGCTCATGACTACGAAGTGTCAGTTCACCCCTTTTATACTGATTCCCCCGGGACCCCTGCACGGTTTTGTGCTCATGACTACGACAGTGTCAGGCAGTCCCTTTAAAAATGATTAACCTTTTTAACCTGTCGGGGGATTGTGCCATGATTCGACAGTGTCAAATCATGCCGTTAAACTGGATTCACGCCCCCTGTCAGGGGGTTTGGCTCAGGGAAAAACACCCCGTGTCGGTTTTAAATGCCTTATTTTTTTTACATTGATCCCGGGGCAGCAATTTTTGCCAGTGTTTTCAGAGTGTCAGGTCACCCCCCTTTAGGGGTTAAAACACTGTCCCGGGGAAAAGCGGATTGCCCCTCATGACTACAGGGGTTTTGGTCAGTGCTTTTAAAAAGGGGAACATTAAAAACCTGTCAGCAGGTTTGGTGCTCAGTGACCCCCACACAGTGTGGGGGCCAGCCCTTTAAAAATTGATTCATGATACCTGTCCAAAAAGGGGTTGGGCTCAGGACTAAAAAACCAGTGTGGGGATCGCCCCTTTAACTGTTAAACCCCTGTGCCTGTTAGCAGGATTGTCCTCATGACTAGGGGACAGTGTCAGGTCGTGCCTTTAAAAACTTTTTACATGAAACCTTTTCGGCAGGATTGTGCTCGGGGGACACAGACAGTGTGGGGCCCGGCCCGTTATACTTTTTTAACACTGTTACCTTCCAGGTTGGGGTGTCGTACCCCCGCATTTAAAAGGTCAGTGCCGTTTTACGATTACACTGACCCCTGTTTTGGAATTTGCTCGTGACTAAAGCCAGTGTCAATCAGTGCGTTACCCCTTTTTTCCACTTGATACCTTTCAGCAGGTTTGTGCTCGGGGGTTTTATCGGACACTGTCAGGTCAGCCCCTTTTTTCGATTACAACTAACCCCTGTCAGCGGGTTTTGGTGCTCAAAAACTACAGACAGGTCAGGTCAGTCCGGGGTTATACTGATTTACACTTTTTCCTTCAGCGGATTGGGGCTGGGGTGACAAGGGGCAAATCTATGGGGGCCCTTTTTTCACTGAAAAAATTTTTCCTTTTTTCAAAAAGGTTTTGTGTCATGGAATACAAAAGTTTTTTTTTTTCAGTGCCGTAAAACGATTTCACTGATACCTGTCGCGGTTTTTGCCTCAGTGACTACGACAGTGTGGGGGTTCCAGCCCCATTGGGGGGGTTTTCGTCAACACCGCCTCCAGTCCCCCCATTTTTAATTAAGGCGGGGGTCCCCCCAATAAAAATTTTTGGTCAGACACAAGGCCTGGTTCAAATTAGAGCCGCTCAAGAATTGGTTTTACTAGTAGCACCGTTTTTCAGCAATGTCCTGTCTTTTTTGGCAAAAAACGGGTTTTTAAAAAGACTTAAAAACAGGACCCAGGGGGGTTAAGCTATTTCATTAATATGGGCCAGCCCTGTTGGGGCCCATGTTCCAGACATTTTGGATGTCGTCTTAAAATTTTTAAATGTCATTGGGGGCGTCTTCAATGGTTTAAAATTAAAACTTTGTGGGGCAAATAGGCTTGATCTGGGTAACCCCCTGGGGAACAGATTGTTGGGGGGTTTGGGGTGTACTTTAAACAAGTTTCGATAAAAATCATGCGAGGAAGGGGAAAATTTTTTTTTTCTTCAGAGCACACAAGTATATTTTTAAAAAAATTTTTAAAAATTTAAAAAAATATAAAAAGGGGCATATGATTTTTGGGAAAAGGGCTTTTTTAAAATAATTCCCCCTTTGCAATTGCAATCAGGGAAAACTGGTTATTCTAGCCCCCCCATCCCTGTTAAATTTAAAACCCTTGTTCAAAAGGCTGTATCTGAAGGGGAAATTTTTGCGTTTTGGGCCGTTCAAAATTTTTGGGGAACCCCCAATTAAGTGGTTTTTTCATTTAAAAGGTTCACCTTTTGTAAACTCCTTGATGGTGGGGGCCCAAAAACGCTTCCCCATTTCCTCAGGGAAACAGATGTGGAGTGAAGGTCGTTTTTAGTGCAACTTAGCAAAAATTTTTTTTAAAATTTGATTTTTTCTGGTTTCACTCAAAAGGAAAAACTTTTTGTTTTTTAAAATGGGGGCTTTTGAAACAAAAGGGAAGAAAAAGCATACAATGTAAAAAGAAAAAAAAGGTTTTTGAATTTTCCCCTTAAAAAAATTTTCCCCCTAAACACAAATTTTTTTTTTTCCCTTTGGCGTGGTGACCTTTGAGATGTCCATTTTTTGGGGAAAAGGAAGGGGGGGGATTTTTTCCCCCCACTACCTCAAACTGCCCCTTTGGGCGCCCCCGAGCTGAGGTCCTTGTTGGTTAAACACGGGGGTTTTTCCCCCATCTGCCCCAAAAACTAACTCTTTTGATTTTTTCGCTAAAGGGGGGTTTTCCCAAAGGGTTTTTTTCGGCCCCAAGGTATATTTCCATATCCCCACATTCTTAAAATCCTTCTTTTAAAGGAAAATACCTAGGGGTCGTTGCATTGGTTACAGCTTTCCTTTTTTAAGGGGCCCCCCACACAACCCAGAGCAAAAATACGGTAATACAAAAAGGGGTGTCCAAAAAAACTATAAACTTTGAAATTTTACTCTTTATGCCCCATACAAAAACTAAGGATGCCCAAAAGAACCTGTTTTCATTTCTTTTCAGGGGTTTAATCGGGTTTCCCAAACATCCGTTACGAAGGGGTGCAAGAAAAGTCTTAAAAGCATCATTTCCCCCTTTTTTGGAGGTCCCCAAGGCCTTTTTTAAAAGGCGATGCGTGGCCCCAAGGGGCCTTCCTTTGCTTGACTGCGGTTTTTTCGTCAGTAGAATTGGAAAGGTCTGAAAAACTGGGGTCCAGACTCTCTCTCACGTGTTTTTTTAATGACTCCCCGGGGCCCCCCGGGCGGGAGGCTGTGACCCCCGGTTTCCCGGTTTGGGCTGGGGAAAAAGAAACTGAAACATTATCATGTATTTTTGGGGGTCTTTTATCCCCAACCCCCCACATATAAAATTTTAAAAAAAGGGTTTTTCTTTCCAAAAGCGGGAAAAAAAACATAAAAAAGGTTTTTGGGGCCAAAAAAGAAAATTTTATTGGGGAAAATTTTAGTTTTCCTATTTGGGTGTACCTTACTAATATTGGGGGAAAAGGTAAACATTAAAACCAAGATTTCCCTTTTCCCCCCATGGCCTTTGGATTTTTTTTATTTTTTTTTTTTTTTTAAATTCAAGGGCCAAAATTTAAACCTTCCCAATTTTTTTCCCGCTTTGGGGTTTTATAGGGGGGGGAAAAACTTTTTGGGAAATTCCCAGAGCTGTAAGATTTTTTTCTTTTTTTTCCCTTGAAATGTGTACCTCTGCCCCCTTTCGATTTCCTCTGGTCTCCATCCCCCCCCAAACCCCCAAAAACGCTTCTTTGGGGTTCCCCCCACCCCCAAAAATTGGGGATTGGGGGGGAAACCTTTTGGCCCAAACCCGAAAAAAAAATTCCAAAAAAAACCCAACACGTCTCCCCTGACCCCCTTTTTTGGGGAGCTGAATATAAAAAATTGCAGTCTCTAAAGGATAAGGGGGGAGGGGCGGTTTGGGGGTTCTTGACTCCCTTTTTCCCCGATTATGTGAAAAACTTTCCCTATCCCCTGGTTTTAAACCTTCTATACAGGTGGAAAAGCCGGGGGTTCCAATCCCCTGCATACCCCATTTAAAACAGTTTTGGCTGGGGGTTTTTGGGCCGGAAAATTTTGGGGACCGCAGGGTCAACCCTTTAACTTTGGCGCATCCCTCTTCCCCATACCCCGTTGCTGCATTAGACATGCACCTCTTTTTCCCACTTTTCCCCATTTTCCCCCCTGGCGAAACTGAGCGCTTTTTGGGGAAAAAGGGACCCCCCGCCCCAAAGGGATTTTTGGGAGCGCTTACCTGGGCATGGGGTTTTCCCCTTTTGGGGGGGTCTACTGGCTCCCCTTTTTTTGGGGTGCTGCACGGTCTTTTCTTTTTCCCTTTTCCCACCTGATCAGGCATTGGAAATTCCCCTTTAATTTTTTAAAAATTTTTTCTTTTGGAATTTTTTAATGGCTCAATTAACTGCGGACTGCTTTCAGCTTTTTAATGGGAGTCCTGCTGCCGTCAAATCCTTTGGGGACTTCCAAATTGGCCCCAAACATTGAGTATAACCGAATCTTATCTGAACTTTAGGTGTTAAAAATTTTTTTCCTTAAGCTATCTTACAGGCCTCGGTCAACCTTAAATTCAGCCTCCTGGGCCGACTAAATTGGGGCTTTGGTTCGCTTTATTACTGCATTCAGGGAAAACGATGGAAATCCCGGTGGGGGGAAGGTTCCTGAGTCTTTCTGGTGGCGGATCCATCTACAAAAGATTCAAAATCAACATTAAGCTTTCAGTTTCAAAACACTGTGGGTAGGCCTGCTGTTTCCTGTGCCATAAGCTGAACAAAATCATAAGGAATCTCCTCTCTTGGATCTTCTTTGTACAATAACCGTACAATACCTGACCTCCCCCCTAGATCCGAGAGAGGTAACAATGTGGCAGGATTAAAGTGTGGTACATCTCTGCAAAGAAACATTTGGAGGCATTAAAAGTGCAAATTGCAATCAAAGATGACATGCAGCTGAAAGATGTGCCGACTTGCACCTGGGTTCAGTATGTATATACATCATGAGGTGTAAGTACTGTCATGGATAATCAAGAACGATATCTGACGATTCGTGAAGCAATAGTCCTACAGCATGTACTGCCCGTACACAGGACGGGCACCTCTAGCCACTGCATCTAGCTCCCTGAAACAGGCCACTGGCCTTTGATGTCACCATGTAACTGAGTCAATACCCTGCCACTGTCCCCCGCTGTTCATAAAGATACAGGATGTAATGGTAGTTCATAGTTGGGGGTTCCTAGCGCTGGAGCTGCCACAATCCTTTTTTGAGGGAATAAAAACAGTCTTTTACCTCAGATTTAGTTTAAAAAGCACAATGGTGATACAGTCATAGAGAGGCTGCATGAGGATTGATACAGCATGTATCCACTGTCTGCAGTAGGAAACCAGTCCAAGAAATATCCTAAAAACAGCAACATTAACAGGAATAGGAAAATTCTGTACAGCTTCTTTGCGAGCGCTGGTCAGATGTCGTTCCCCCTGTTATAATGCAATGTCCCAAAAAGATAACTGAAGATTTACAAAATTGCAGTTTAACCTTTAACCTTACAACCTGCTTGGTACAAAAACAACATATTATAAAAATAACATTGGCAAAATCAATAACTGTAAACTAAGCAGCATCCTGAGATATCTGGAACAAAAGTGTATATATATATTAGACACCACTGGAGTTTCCAGATCAGTAGCTGCATTAACTGCCCATAATTTTTTGTACCAACCCGTACACAGGGTTAAGTTGAAGGGTTTTTAATACATTGTTCGGAGTGGACAGGGAAAAACATACAGGATTACATTCTGGACAGCTTCAGTAAGTAATTGTTGGGACCTAGGCATATTAGTAGAAGTATAATCGTGATTTCATTGCATATATTGCATATTGACACGGCAGCTGTCCTGCTCTGGTTGCTGGGACCTGTCCTATTTCTACCTGACCACACGTTTGTATATACGAATTAGATTCGTCCTG
Source organism: Oophaga sylvatica (assembly GCA_033576555.1). NCBI lineage: Eukaryota > Metazoa > Chordata > Amphibia > Anura > Dendrobatidae > Oophaga > Oophaga sylvatica. The sequence goes on along the minus strand of JARQOD010004261.1, from coordinate 32,047 downwards.
TATCATGGGTCCCTCTTTCTGTGAAATTGTTGCGGCCAGTCCTCCAGCATAGTGGAGTTGATTATTTGCAGCATTTACTATGACCCCAACATGTTGTTTCGTAAAATCCCCTGTCCTTATCCTAAAGAGTACATCATGACGGTGGGGTCCAGGAATAACATTGGAATATATTTCCTGAAAATCTTCTCTTTCCTCTGTACTAGCAACGTCTAGCGACATGATTTTACAAAGAGTGCTCTGCTTCAGTTCTGGTGTCATAGTGACAGTTCCAGCCGGATAATACTCAATACGTGCTTATAATTGTAACAACACATCACTTTCCTGAAAGATTACATTGACCCCGTGGTGATATCATTAACTGTGTGTGTACAGTGGTTCCTGAATTTGCAGGGGAATCTTTTTAGTGACGGGGAGCAGGATAGTTGTCTGTAATTACTGAATTTTCTGCCCCCGTGTCCACCTGGAATTCAACCTCATGTACCCCTAGTAGGTTCACCTGTACTGTGCAATTAGGAATGGGGGTAAGGAGACAAGGGGGTTCATGCGCAAGCCACCTTATCCTATGGGTGCGGCGCTAATTGGTCTTGGGGGCCTCCTGCAGGCGGGTCATTTGGATATGGATTAGTTGGACAGGCTGGATATGGATTAGTTCTGCAATCCCTCCTGAAATGTCCTGGTTTCTTACACCCGTAGCACAATTTCTGCCCATCTCCTGGCACACGTCTCCTCTCCCTGTTGTTTGCAGGACAAGTACCTACAGCATGTTATCCTTGCTCCTCTTTTTGCCTGCGCTAAACCATGTTGTGCCCCCTGTGCTTTTCTGGCTAGATCCTCTGCTTTTACTGATCTCCAATCCGGTCTACTTACTTTCAGTTTTTTCTGTCACTTCCTTTCTCTGCCTGTCTATCTTTCTTCTCACATACACTGACCTTCTATTCACATGCCTAGCCCTTCGATTCTTACGTACTGTGTCTATTCCAAAAACCTATTCAACAAAATCTGAAAACTGTTGCACTCTTGCTCTGCGTCTCTATGCTGAATGCCTGATGGGGGGGGTAAGTCGGGTCGCTGCGCAGTTTGTCAGTGTGCTCTCCCTCAGCCTTCAGCTTCCTTATCTGTAGAATGACCTTGGTGTACAGCAAAATACCATCTCGCTGCTACCAACACTTCCTCCCTCCCTTATACCTTTGCTTGCTGTCACTGACTCCTGCATTCTTAGATCCGTTCTACAAATATAACACTTGTATATCTCATTTATCAATCTATTGTATCTAGCTTCATCTGCCAATTTTCCCTTTTCTGTTTTCTATCCCACATCTGACCAATCATAACAGTTTTCATTCCCTGGGCGGGTGACATAGAGATAAAATATCCCTTTTCCCCTGAGTCTGGTGCGTTGATCCCTTGAAATCATTCCTATCACAGTTGATATTTGATAGAAATCGAACTTAAAGATAACCACAGGGTTGTAATATTAACCCAAAGGTGGGCATACTGGCACGAGGTCAGGATATAGCTCAAAGGATATGTAACAGAAGGTTCATGACTGCTGGCTAGTCTTGTCCTTCTTGTAGTGGGAGGCGTGAATCCAGGTGCTTTTTGCCATCGAGCTTCGGGTAGTATGGGTGGACAGGACCACAGTGTAGGGACCCTCAAATCTGGGCTGGAGACAGTCTCTTGTCATAAATTTTTTTTTTTTTTTTATATATATATATAAGGTCATCAGGCGAGAAATCATGCACCGTGTCACCTGTAAATTCTGGGAGAGAAGCAGACACTGCAGAGTGGGTGTTAGTTAACTCTTTAGACAAAGCAATCACAAATTTGCTATTTTATCATTGGTTTCAAATAATTCCTGGTGCCTAATGTCTTCTGTTTTTAACATACCAGCATGATGGAGTATTGAATGTATAGTGGCCCGAAGGGTGGCCCGTGACTCATTTGAGTTTAGAGGATCATAGACTGGACCTACTGCATGGATGATGATATCAGCGGAAGGTCCCCTGCATTGGTTGTCAGAGTCTGTCCAGGTGGCAAAGGGCCATGAGTGTATATATGAGCCATGCATTCTGCAGTGATGATGGGACCACCTGCTTGGGCTATTAATAGAGCCAGACCCCCTTTCTTGGAGCAGTTGGAGTTGGCAGGACTAACTATAGCACCAACCCGATGTGTCAGGATATCACCGTACCCTATGGATAATGTCACTGGATTTCCGTTGCGGTCTGTGTAATGCTGTGAATGGCAGGGATACCAGTTTTCAAGTACACAGGGAGCTGGGGGCCTGACCGGGTTTCCGTGAATCTTACAGAACGACTGTCCTCTCTGAGGATTTGTGAAGGAGAGGAAGGTGCCTTATCTCTGAAGTAGGGGTGGAAGAGGCCCTAGGACCAGGGGTTGACAATGATGGTGGGGGAATGGAGGAGGGAAGAAAAGATACTGGTGCTGCTGGGGATAGTGGTGGCTGTTAAGGGGCCCACCCCTCTTCTATCTCCTGATCCTCCTTCCCTTCATTAGATCCCATAATATCATGGAGGCGGCTCCTGATCATTGTTTGAAAAACTGAAGATTCATGCATTGCAGCAATGGCCGGGTTGGGGTGTGTGAAAGGGAACAATGATGTTGCATCTGGTGCCATATTGGGAGCTGTGGCCTGCACAGGTGCGGGCGGGGCTGGTAGTAGGCCCTGGTTGGTATCAGCAAGGATATAGGCCTGACTGGGTGTGCTTGGGTGTCTCAAGATGGCCGCCGGAGGAGATGGGGTGTTGGTCATTTCCAGGTGTATTAAGATGGCTGCCAGGTGCAGCAAGATGGCCGCTGGAGGAAGGGGAGGGACCATTTACGGGTGTGCCAAGATGGCTGCTGAGGAAGGGGAGGGACCATTTACGGGTGTGCCAAAATGGCTGCTAGAGGAAGTGGGTGTCCCAAGATGGCTGCTGGGTGTATGGGAGGGGCATTTCCCAGTGGGGGCCAGGGCGGGGAGCCCCACAAACACGACAGGACTCCGCCCAGGGCGGGTTCTGTTCTCCACACACACGACACACCCACCCTTCCGGTGATTTGGTGTCGACTCCATTATAGGGCGGTGGCTGGGGCGTACTGGGTACAGTGACGGGCATTATGGGGCTGACGGCCATTTTTATTACATCAACAAGGTCACATTCTGAACATTTTATATATCCAAACAAAGGCTCAGCATTTTCTGAACCTCCTGCACCGTCTACCTCTCTCCAGCCTTAGACTTTCAAATCATTTGCTACTCTGAGATTGCTTGTGCTTGGTGCAGGAGTCCCTGATCACTTAACATTCCTTTTCTCTGGCTTACAAAATCTTTCCACACTGAAGGCTGAAGCCTCCCTGTACTGGGTAGGCCCATCATTTTGTATAAACTCCTCACATTTTTAACAGCCTTCTTGCCATCCCGTGACTGAAACAATCTCACCAACTCCCAAAGCACCACCCTCTAACTTGTGGGGTTTTTCTGATTTAAACATGCGCATCATGATGTTAACAGAGTGCAATGATCTGTCGCGACTCAGACCACCGGCGTCACTTGCAGGTCACCACCCGTCAATACAGAGTCCCCGCTCTATGCACTGACAAGACAAAGAGTCCCTGCTCTATCTGTCTCTTCCCTAACTGTGGATGGTGACTTTACAGCACAGTTCGCCGTGACACTCTTCACAGCACAGAGTCCCCCGCTCCATGCACTGACACTGGGGCTTCTCCTAATGAGACTTCCCAGGTTAGACAAAGAGTCCCCGCTCTATTTGTCACCTCCCAGACGAAGAGACCTACTCAGTTCGTCCCTTTCCCTTGGAGGAATTTGATTATGCGCACCCCTACCACAATTCTCTACAAGATACTAGAAATTTGGACACTTTCAAATTGTCACGTGAGGCAGCTATACCCACATCAACACTATACATCTACAGTCACGGGAGACAGCTATCTAGAACAGAGTACAGTGACCGGAGGAGGAGGAAGTGGTGTACACGAGTACGCGCAGGCACGCGACATCACTCGGTCTGACAGTGCTGGTTCGGGACGTGGCGCGGGGTCGCCCCCAGTCTCACCACTCGACTGGTCACTCACCCAGACCCAGACAGAAAACACGACAGGACCTACAGTGACTGACACACAAGCAAGTGGGACATATAAATATATGCCCCCAACTTACCGTGCTCGACGGAGGGTGATCAGTCCTCAAATTCAGTCACCGCGGGTACCACCGGGAAATCTATGAGACAGGTCTGGCAAGTAGCGAGCCGCTGGCCACGCCCCACGTTGTGGCGCCAATTGACGGGGTCGTCTCGTCAAGCACTCGTCCTCCAGTCACTCCAGATTAGATTAAGAGCATGGGTCGACCAATCAAAGTATGAGTCAGACACAAGGCTGGTTCAAACTTAGAGCACGCTCAAGAATGGTACTAGTAGCACCGATCTCAGCAATGTCCTGTCTTTATTAGCATACACGGGATTATATAGACATAACAAACAGGATGACCCACGTGGGGTAAGCTATATTCATCTAATATCCGGCCAGCCCTGATTGGCCCATGTCTCCAGACAGATGTTGATGTCGTCTTCAATTGTTAAATGTCATTGTGGTCGTCATCAATGGCTTGATTCAACTTTGTCTGTCAGAAGTAGGCGTTGATCTGGGTCAATGTCTCAGGAACAGATGTTGGCGGATACTGGTGCTATCTTTGAACTAAGTTTCGATATGAATCATGCGAGGTAAGAAAAATACTTTTCTTCAGAGCACACAAGCATATATATATATATATATATATATATATATGAAAATATAAGAATATAGAAATGGACATATGACATTAGACATTGGGCATATTATAATTGTCCTTTGCAATTGCAATCATGGGCAAACTGTTTATGTCTAGCACCTACCATCCCTGATTAATTACGTCTTGTTCTAACAGGCTGTATCTGCAAGGAAATATAGCTGCGTGGGCTCAGTTCTACATCTATGTAACACTCAATAAGTGTGACATTTCATATTAAGGTTCAGCCTTGTAAGACTCCTTGATGTGGTCTGGCCCAGACGTCTTGACATTTCCTCAGAGGAAACAGATGTGGGTGTAGGTCGATGCTAGTGCAATCTTAGCTGAAGCATTGTTATATTTGATATATCTGGTTTCACTCGACAAGGAAAAACTTATTGTTTCTTAAAATGGCGGCGATGAAACAAAATGGAAGCGAAGCATACATATGTATGAAAGAATAACAGTATATGAATATTTACCTTGACACCGTTATACTGATTACACTGATACCTGTCAGCAGGATTGTGCTCAGTGACTACAGACAGTGTCAGGTCAGTGCCGTTATACTGATTACACTGATAGCTGTCAGCAGGATTGTACAGTGACTACAGACAGTGTCAGGTCAGTGCCGTTATACTGATTACATTGATACCTTTCAGCAGGATTGTGCTCAGTGACTACAGACAGTGTCAGGTCAGTGCCGTTACACTGATTACACTGATACCTTTCAGCAGGATTGTGCTCAGTGACTACAGACAGTGTCAGGTCAGTGCCGTTATACTGATTACACTGATACCTGTCAGCAGGATTGTGCTCAGTGACTACAGACAGTGTCAGGTCAGTGCCGTTATACTGATTACACTGATACCTGTCAGCATGATTGTGCTCAGTGACTATAGGCAGTGTCAGATCAGTGCCGTTATACTGATTACACTGATACCTGTCAGCAGGATTGTGCTCAGTGACTACAGACAGTGTCAGGTCAGTGCCGTTATACTGAATACACTGATACCTGTCAGCAGGATTGTACACAGTGACTACAGTGTCAGGTCAGTGCCGTTATACTGATTACACTGAAACCTGTCAGCAGGATTGTGCACAGTGACTACAGACAGTGTCAGGTCAGCCGTTATACTGATTACAGTGATACCTGTCAGCAGGATTGTGCACAGTGACTACAGACAGTGTCAGGTCAGTGCCGTTATACTGATTACACTGATACCTGTCAGCAGGATTGTGCTCAGTGACTACAGACAGTGTCAGATCAGTGCCGTTATACTGATTACACTGATGCCTGTTAGCAGGATTGTGCTCAGTGACTACAGACAGTGTCAGGTCAGCGCCGTTACACTGATTACACTGATACCTTTCAGCAGGATTGTGCTCAGTGACTACAGACAGTGTCAGGTCAGTGCCGTTATACTGATTACACTGATACCTGTCAGCAGGATTGTGCTCAGTGACTACAGACAGTGTCAGGTCAGTGCCGTTATACTGATTACACTGATACCTGTCAGCAGGATTGTGCTCAGTGACTATAGGCAGTGTCAGATCAGTGCCGTTATACTGATTACAGTGATACCTGTCAGCAGGATTGTGCACAGTGACTACAGACAGTGTCAGGTCAGTGCCGTTATACTGATTACACTGATACCTGTCAGCAGGATTGTGCACAGTGACTACAGACAGTGTCAGGTCAGCGGCGTTATACTGATTACACTGATACCTGTCAGCAGCATTGTGCTCAGTGACTACAGACAGTGTCAGGTCAGTGCCGTTATACTGATTACACTGATACCTGTCAGCAGGATTGTGCTCAGTGACTACATACAGTGTCAGATCAGTGCCGTTATACTGATTACACTGATACCTGTCAGCAGGATTGTGCTCAGTGACTACAGACAGTGTCAGGTCAGTGCCGTTATACTGATTACACTGATACCTGTCAGCAGCATTGTGCTCAGTGACTACAGACAGTGTCAGGTCAGCACCGTTATACTGATTACACTGATATCTGTCAGCAGGATTGTGCTCAGTAACTACAGACAGTGTCAGGTCAGTGCCGTTATACTGATTACACTGATACCTGTCAGCAGGATTGTGCTCAGTAACTACAGACAGTGTCAGGTCAGTGCCGTTATACTGATTACACTGATACCTGTCAGCAGGATTGTGCTCAGTGACTACAGACAGTGTCAGGTCAGTGCTGTTATACTGATTACACTGATACCTGTCAGCAGGATTGTGCTCAGTGACTAAGACAGTGTCAGGTCAGTGCCGTTATACTGATTACACTGATACCTGTCAGCAGGATTGTGCTCAGTGACTACAGACAGTGTCAGGTCAGTGCCATTATACTGATTACACTGATAGCTGTCAGCAGGATTGTGCTCAGTGACTACAGACAGTGTCAGGTCAGTGCCATTATACTGATTACACTGATACCTGTCAGCAGGATTGTGCTCAGTGACTACAGACAGTGTCAGGTCAGCACCGTTATACTGATTACACTGATATCTGTCAGCAGGATTGTGCTCAGTAACTACAGACAGTGTCAGGTCAGTGCCGTTATACTGATTACACTGATACCTGTCAGCAGGATTGTGCTCAGTAACTACAGACAGTGTCAGGTCAGTGCCGTTATACTGATTACACTGATACCTGTCAGCAGGATTGTGCTCAGTGACTACAGACAGTGTCAGGTCAGTGCTGTTATACTGATTACACTGATACCTGTCAGCAGGATTGTGCTCAGTGACTAGAGACAGTGTCAGGTCAGTGCCGTTATACTGATTACACTGATACCTGTCAGCAGGATTGTGCTCAGTGACTACAGACAGTGTCAGGTCAGTGCCATTATACTGATTACACTGATAGCTGTCAGCAGGATTGTGCTCAGTGACTACAGACAGTGTCAGGTCAGTGCCATTATACTGATTACACTGATACCTGTCAGCAGGATTGTGCTCAGTGACTACAGACAGTGTCAGGTCAGTGCATTATACTGATTACACTGATACCCAGGGGCGGAACTATAGTGGAAGCAGGGGAAGCAGCTGCCACAGGGCCGGGCTAGAAGGGGGCCCGTCCCTGCTGCAGCTGCCCTGTGATTTAGGAGCATAAAGGGGGCCCGAGCACACTGGCAAATGGATCCGCGCTCGGGCCCCCTCCCAACATTTTGTTCAGGCTTCTGACTCTGAACGCTGATGCATAACAACACTGTGTTGTTTTAAAGAGACACTACAGTGTTGTAAATGCAGACAGCGAACAGAAATGAGCACTGTAGCTTTAAGCTGCGGCCCAGTGCATTATGGTCCGTCTGTCACAGCGTGTGTGCATGTGGGGGCGGACAGCAGACGGCCAGGCAGACCACATGAAGCAGCAGGCTGACTGGACAAGCAGGTGGAAGCCCGGGCGAGCAGGGTGAGTACCGTGAGTCTCTCAACAGTGAGAAGAGGCTTGGCTGCTCAATGGTGACTGGGAGGGCAGGTGCAGGCAGGATCTAACAGGGCCCACATTCAACAGGGCCCAGGCCCCAGGCTGCAGTGCAGGGGGCCCACATTCAACACAGGGCCCAGGTAGCAAGGGGCCCGCATTCCAACAGGGCCTCGGGCTCCTGGGCCCTGTTTGACGCAAGCCTCAAGTCACCACTAACCTCCCCCTGGGCCCTGTTGGGCACGGGACCTCAGTCACCAGTAACCTCCCCCTGGCCCAGTAACAGCCTCATGGTTGCTACAAGTGACGAGTGACACCCTGATCTCTGCTACATGTGACAAGTAACAACCTCAGCTCTGCTACATGTAACAAGTAACAACCTCAGCTCTGCTACATGTGACAAGTAGCAACCTCGGCTCTGCTACATGTGACAAGTAGCAACCTCAGCTCTGCTACATGTGACAAGTAGCAACCTCGGCTCTGCTACATGTGACAAGTAGCAACCTCAGCTCTGCTACATGTGACAAGTAGCAACCTCAGCTCTGCTACATGTGACAAGTAACAACCTCAACTCTGCTACTTGTGACAAGTAGCAACCTCAGCTCTGCTATTTGTGACAAGTAACAACCTCAGCTCTGCTTATGTGACAAGTAACAACCTCAGCTCTGCTCATGTGACAAGTACAACCTCAGCTCTGCTACATGTGACAAGTAACCTCAGCTTTCTACATGTGACAAGTAGCAACCTCAGCTCTGCTACATGTGACAAGTAACAACCTCAGCTCTGCTACATTTGACAAGTAACAACCTCAGCTCTGCTACATTTGACAAGTAACAACCTCAGCTCTGCTACATGTGACAAGTAGCAACCTCGGCTCTACTACATGTGACAAGTAACAACCTCAGCTCTGCTACATGTGACAAGTAGCAACCTCAGCTCTGCTCATGTGACAAGTAACAACCTCAGCTCTGCTCATGTGACAAGTAACAACCTCAGCTCTGCTCATGTGACAAGTAACAACCTCAGCTCTGCTCATGTGACAAGTAGCAACCTCAGCTCTGCTCATGTGACAAGTAGCAACCTCAGCTCTGCTCATGTGACAAGTAGCAACCTCAGCTCTGCTACATGTGACAAGTAACCTCAGCTCTGCTACATGTGACAAGTAGCAACCTCAGCTCTGCTACATGTGACAAGTAGCAACCTCGGCTCTGCTACATGTGACAAGTAGCAACCTCGGCTCTGCTCATGTGACTAGTAGCAACCTCAGCTCTGCTACATGTGACAAGTAACCTCAGCTCTGCTACATGTGACAAGTAGCAACCTCAGCTCTGCTACATGTGACAAGTAGCAACCTCGGCTCTGCTACATGTGACAAGTATGCAACCTCAGCTCTGCTACTTGTGACAAGTAGCAACCTCAGCTCTGCTACATGTGACAAGTAACAACCTCAGCTCTGCTACATGTGACAAGTAACAACCTCAGCTCTGCTACATGTGACAAGTAGCAACCTCAGCTCTGCTCATGTGACAAGTAACAACCTCAGCTCTGCTCATGTGACAAGTAACAACCTCAGCTCTGCTACATGTGACAAGTAACAACCTCAGCTCTGCTACATGTGACAAGTAACAACCTCAGCTCTGCTACATGTGACAAGTAGCAACCTCAGCTCTGCTACATGCGAGGAGTGACAGCCTCATCTCTGCTACATGTGCGGAGCGACAGCCTCAGCTTTGCTATACAAGTAGCAGAGCTGAGGCTGTCACTCCTCACATGTTGCAGAGATGAGGCTGTCACTCCTTACATGTAGCAGAGCTGAGGCTGTCACTCCTCGAATGTAGCAGAGCTGAGGCTGTCCCTACTCACATGTAGCAGAGCTGAGGCTGTTCCTCCTCACATGTAGCAGAGCTGAGTCTGTCACTCCTCACATGTAGCAGAGCTGAGGCTGTCACTCCTCACATGTAGCAGAGCTGAGGCTGTCACTCCTCACATGTGTAATTGGTGAGGGCGTGGTGCAGAAGTATGGTATACAGAACAATCTTAGATTATTCTGTATACCGGACTGTTGTTCTACTGAATAAATCATCCGTTTTGAAAGCAATTTGCAGGCTGGATTACAAGTTTCTTCACATATTTACTCTGGAGAAAGCCTACCTTCGTCACTACCTCAGTTGCTTCCTGGGAGTTGGTTCTTTTCTGTTATTTCACTATCATTACTCCAAAAACCTCTAATTTTGGATAATAAAGGTATCTTTCTTAACACAACTTGGGTAGACCGGGATTGGCAACGCGCGCGAGGGGGGGGGGCCCCATTGGGAAGTTTGCTGTGGGGCCCTGCCGTTCCTAGTTACGCCCCTGCTGATACCTGTCAGGAGATTGTGCTCAGTGACTACAGACAGTGTCAGGTCAGTGCCGCTATACGATTACACTGATACCTGTCAGCAGGATTGTGCTCAGTGACTACAGACAGTGTCAGGTCAGTGCCGCTATACTGATTACACTGATACCTGTCAGCAGGATTGTGCTCAGTGACTACAGACAGTGTCAGGTCAGTGCCGTTATACTGATTACACTAATACCTGTCAGCAGGATTGTGCACAGTATCTACAGACAGTGTCAGGTCAGCACTGTTATACTGATTACACTGAACCTGTCAGCAGGATTGTGCTCAGTGACTAACAGTGTCAGGTCAGTGCCGTTATACTGATTACACTGATACCTGTCAGCAGGATTGTGCACAGTATCTACAGACAGTGTCAGGTCAGCACTGTTATACTGATTACACTGATACTTGTCAGCAGGATTGTGCTCAGTGACTACAGGCAGTGTCAGGTCAGCGCCGTTATACTGATTACACTGATACCTGTCAGCAGGATTGTGCTCAGTGACTACAGGCAGTGTCAGATCAGTGCCGTTATACTGATTACACTGATACCTGTCAGCAGGATTGTGCTCAGTGACTACAGACAGTGTCAGGTCAGTGCCGTTATACTGATTACACTGATGCCTGTTAGCAGGATTGTGCTCAGTGACTACAGACAGTGTCAGGTCAGCGGCGTTATACTGATTACACTGATACCGGTCAGCAGGATTGTGCTCAGTGACTACAGACAGTGTCAGGTCAGTGCCGTTATACTGATTACACTGATACCTGTCAGCAGGATTGTGCTCAGTGACTACAGACAGTGTCAGGTCAGTGCTGTTATACTGATTACACTGATACCTGTCAGCAGTATTGTGCTCAGTGACTACAGGCAGTGTCAGGTCAGCTGCCGTTATACTGATTACACTGATACCTGTCAGCAGGATTGTGCTCAGTGACTACAGACAGTGTCAGGTCAGTGCCGTTATACTGATTACACTGATACCTGTCAGCAGGATTGTGCTCAGTGACTACAGACAGTGTCAGGTCAGGCCGTTATACTGATTACACTGATACCTGTCAGCAGGATTGTGCTCAGTGACTACAGACAGTGTCAGGTCAGTGCCGTTATACTGATTACACTGATACCTGTCAGCAGGATTGTGCTCAGTGACTACAGACAGTGTCAGGTCAGTGCCGTTATACTGATTACACTGATACCTGTCAGCAGGATTGTCTCAGTGACTACAGACAGTGTCAGGTCAGTGCCGTTATACTGATTACACTGATACCTGTCAGCAGGATTGTGCTCAGTGACTACAGCAGTGTCAGGTCAGGCCGTTATACTGATTACACTGATACCTGTCAGCAGGATTGTGCTCAGTGACTACAGACAGTGTCAGGTCAGGCCGTTATACTGATTACACTGATACCTGTCAGCAGGATTGTGCTCAGTGACTACAGACAGTGTCAGGTCAGTGCCGTTATACTGATTACACTGATACCTGTCAGCAGGATTGTGCTCAGTGACTACAGACAGTGTCAGGTCAGTGCCGTTATACTGATTACACTGATACCTGTCAGCAGGATTGTGCTCAGTGACTACAGACAGTGTCAGGTCAGTGCCGTTATACTGATTACACTGATACCTGTCAGCAGGATTGTGCTCAGTGACTACAGACAGTGTCAGGTCAGTGCCGTTATACTGATTACACACTGATACCTGTCAGCAGGATTGTGCTCAGTGACTACAGACAGTGTCAGGTCAGTGCCGTTATACTGATTACACTGATACCTGTCAGCAGGATTGTGCTCAGTGACTACAGACAGTGTCAGGTCAGTGCCGTTATACTGATTACACTGATACCTGTCAGCAGGATTGTGCTCAGTGACTACAGACAGTGTCAGGTCAGTGCCGTTATACTGATTACACTGATACCTGTCAGCAGGATTGTGCTCAGTGACTACAGACAGTGTCAGTCAGTGCCGTTATACTGATTACACTGATACCTGTCAGCAGGATTGTGCTCAGTGACTATAGACAGTGTCAGGTCAGTGCTGTTATACTGATTACACTAATGCCTGTTAGCAGGATCGTGCTCAGTGACTTCAGGCAGTGTCAGATCAGTGCCGTTACACTGATTACACTGATACCTTTCAGCAGGATTGTGCTCAGTGACTACAGACAGTGTCAGGTCAGTGCCGTTATACTGATTACACTGATACCTGTCAGCAGGATTGTGCACAGTGACTACAGTGTCAGGTCAGTGCCGTTATACTGATTACACTGAAACCTGTCAGCAGGATTGTGCACAGTGACTACAGACAGTGTCAGGTCAGCCGTTATACTGATTACACTGATACCTGTCAGCAGGATTGTGCACAGTAACTACAGACAGTGTCAGGTCAGCACCGTTATACTTATTAAACTGATACCTGTCAGCAGGATTGTGCTCAGTGACTACAGACAGTGTCAGGTCAGCGCCGTTATACTGATTACACTGATACCTGTCAGCAGGATTGTGCACAGTGACTACAGACAGTGTCAGGTCAGTGCCGTTATACTGATTACACTGATACCTGTCAGCAGGATTGTGCACAGTGACTACAGACAGTGTCAGGTCAGTGCCGTTATACTGATTACACTGATACCTGTCAGCAGGATTGTGCACAGTGACTACAGACAGTGTCAGGTCAGCGCCGTTATACTGATTACACTGATACCTGTCAGCAGGATTGTGCTCAGTGACTATAGACAGTGTCAGGTCAGTGCTGTTATACTGATTACAATGATGCCTGTTAGCAGGATTGTGCTCAGTGACTACAGACAGTGTCAGGTCAGTGCCGTTACACTGATTACACTGATACCTTTCAGCAGGATTGTGCTCAGTGACTACAGACAGTGTCAAATCAGTGCCGTTACACTGATACCTTTCAGCAGGATTGTGCTCAGTGACTACAGACAGTGTCAGGTCAGTGCCGTTATACTGATTACACTGATACCTGTCAGCAGGATTGTGCTCAGTGACTACAGACAGTGTCAGGTCGGTGCCGTTATACTGATTACACTGATACCTGTCAGCAGGATTGTGTCAGTGACTACAGACAGTGTCAGGTCAGTGCCGTTATACTGATTACACTGATACCTGTCAGCAGGATTGTGCTCAGTGACTACTGACAGTGTCAGATCAGTGCCGTTATACTGATTACACTGATACCTGTCAGCAGGATTGTGCTCAGTGACTACAGACAGTGTCAGATCAGCGCCGTTATACTGATTACACTGATACCTGTCAGCAGGATTGTGCTCAGTGACTACAGACAGTGTCAGGTCAGTGCTGTTATACTGATTACACTGATACCTGTCAGCAGGATTGTGCTCAGTGACTGCACACAGTGTCAGGTCAGCACCATTATACTGATTACACTGATACCTGTCAGCAGGATTGTGCTCAGTGACTACAGACAGTGTCAGGTCAGTGCTGTTATACTGATTACACTGATACCTGTCAGCAGGATTGTGCTCAGTGACTGCACACAGTGTCAGGTCAGCACCGTTATACTGATTACACTGATACCTGTCAGCAGGATTGTGCTCAGTGACTACAGACAGTGTCAGGTCAGTGCCGTTATACTGATTACACTGATACCTGTCAGCAGGATTGTGCTCAGTGACTAGAGACAGTGTCAGGTCAGTGCCGTTATACTGATTACACTGATACCTGTCAGCAGGATTGTGCTCAGTGACTATAGACAGTGTCAGGTCAGTGCTGTTATACTGATTACACTAATGCCTGTTAGCAGGATTGTGCTCAGTGACTTCAGGCAGTGTCAGATCAGTGCCGTTACACTGATTACACTGATACCTTTCAGCAGGATTGTGCTCAGTGACTACAGACAGTGTCAGGTCAGTGCCGTTATACTGATTACACTGATACCTGTCAGCAGGATTGTGCACAGTGACTACAGTGTCAGGTCAGTGCCGTTATACTGATTACACTGAAACCTGTCAGCAGGATTGTGCACAGTGACTACAGACAGTGTCAGGTCAGCCGTTATACTGATTACACTGATACCTGTCAGCAGGATTGTGCACAGTAACTACAGACAGTGTCAGGTCAGCACCGTTATACTTATTAAACTGATACCTGTCAGCAGGATTGTGCTCAGTGACTACAGACAGTGTCAGGTCAGTGCCGTTATACTGATTACACTGATACCTGTCAGCAGGATTGTGCTCAGTGACTACAGACAGTGTCAGTCAGTGCCGTTATACTTATTAAACTGATACCTGTCAGCAGGATTGTGCTCAGTGACTACAGACAGTGTCAGGTCAGTGCCGTTATACTGATTACACTGATACCTGTCAGCAGGATTGTGCTCAGTGACTACAGACAGTGTCAGGTCAGTGCCGTTATACTGATCACACTGATACCTTTCAGCAGGATTGTGCTCAGTGACTACAGACAGTGTCAGGTCAGTGCCGTTATACTGATTACACTGATACCTGTCAGCAGGATTGTGCACAGTGACTACAGACAGTGTCAGGTCAGTGCCGTTATACTGATTACACTGATACCTGTCAGCAGGATTGTGCACAGTGACTACAGACAGTGTCAGATCCGTGCCATTATACTTATTACACTGATACCTGTCATCAAGATTGTGCCTGGTTGTGTCCCCCTACACCTAATGCCTAGTTGTGTCCCCTACACCTAATACCTGGATGTATCCCCTATACCTAATAATTGGTTGTGTCCCCTACATCCAATACCTGGTGTGTGTCCCTTCACCTTATGCCTGGATGTGTCCCCTACACCTAATACATGGTTGTATCCCCTACAGCGAATACCTGGTTGTGTTCCCTACACCTAATACCTGGTTGTGTCCCCTACACCTAATGCCTGGCTGTGCCCCCCTACATCTAATACCTGGTTGTGCCCCCTATACCTAATACCTGGTTGTCTCCCCCTACACTTAATACATGGTTGTGCCCCGTACACCTAATACCTAGTTGTGTCCCCTACACCTAATACCGGTTGTGCCCCCCTACACCTAATACCTGGCTGTGTCCCCTACACCTAATACCTGGTTGTGCCCCCCTACACCTAATACCTGGTTGTGTTCCCCTTACACCTAATACCTGGTTGTGTCCCCTACACCTAATACCTTGTTGTGCCCCCCTACACCTAATACCTGGTTGTGTTCCCCTTACACCTAATACATGGTTGTGTTCCCCTTACACCTAATACCTGGTTGTCTCCCCCTACACTTAATACATGGTTGTGCCCCCATACACCTAATACCTGGTTGTCTCCCCCTACACTTAATACATGGTTGTGCCCCCATACACCTAATACCTAGTTGTGTCCCCTACACCTAATACCTGGTTGTGCCCCCCTACACCTAATACCTGGTTGTGCCCCCCTACACCTAATACCTGGTTGTGTTCCCCTTACACCTAATACATGGGTGTGTGTTCCCCTTACACCTAATACATGGTTGTCTCCCCCTACACCTAATGCATGGTTGTGTACCCCTATACCTACTAACTTGTTGTGTCCTCTACACCTAATACCTGATTGTGTTCCGTACACCTAATACCTGGTTGTGTCTCCCTACACCTAATATCTGGTTGTGCCCCCTACAGATAGTGCCTGATTGTCTCTCCTACACCTAATGCCCGGTTGTGTCCCCCTACAGCTAATAACTGATTGTCTCTCCTACACCTAATACATGTTTGTGCCCCCATACACCTAATGCCCGGTTGTGTCCCCCTACACCTAATACTTGCTTCTGTCCCCCTACACCTAATACCTGGTTGTGTCCCCCTACACCTAATACCTGGTTGTGTCCCCCTACACCTAATACCTGGTTGTGTCCCTCTACACCTAATACCTGGTTGTGTCCCCCTACACCTAATACCTGCTTGTGTACCCCTACACCTAATACCTGCTTGTGTCCTCCTACACCTAATTCATGTTTGTGCCCACATGCACTTAATATCTGGCTGTGTCCCCTGTGGCAGGTCGGCTCTCTTAGCTGCTCCTCGAGGTAGACACAGGCATACGTGGGTTAAAGTCTCTGGGTGGTTTATTGCATCATAAACCACAAAATGGTGACAGAAAAACAGCTTTTCTGTCTCAATAGGAAACAAAAAGTTCATAATCAGTCCTGCCCAGCACTCCTGGGCCAACACATATGGCAGCTCTCTCAGGAGCATCTGCCTGAGGCTTACTTGCCTCTACACAACACAGAGCACAGAAAAAAAACTGGCTGGACGTTTATTTCCTCTCCAGCCACACCATGGAGGTGTAGATATGGTGGGTAGGCATCCCCCCCATCTCTCACCTACCCACCATGAAAGCCATATATCAACTGGATTGCTCTCAGCACATATCATGCTGGAGAAAACACTTATGGCTTTCACATCACACAGGAAAGCAATCTTTGTGACACATATCTCCCTCATGTAAGACACCAGTGACCCTGTCACATATTTCCCCCCTCTGCCAAAAGCCGGGGGCTTTGTCACTATCGGACACTAAACAGGGAATTCAAGAGAGGGCATCTGCATTCCCTTATGACTTCCCGGGCCTGTTTTCTACATGGAACTTGAAATCCTGTAGGCCTAAGAACCCCCTAGTCCCCAGGCATTTTTACCCTTTTTCTCCCTTAAACTATCTCAGAAGGGCATAATCGGACACAAGTTTAAACCTCCGGCCTAGTAGATAGTACCTCATTGTATCCACGGCCCATTTTATGGCCAGACACTCCTTCTCGATGATGGCGTGACGAGAGCTTCCGGCTCAAATACAGGATTGGATGTTATTCTCCATTTACTACTTGAGACAGCACGGCTCCCAAGCCAACTTCTGATGCATCTGTCTGGACCACAAACTTTTTGCTGAAGTCTGGTGCCACCAGAACCGGATGTTTACACAGAACTCTCTTCAGTCCCTGGAAAGCTATCTCTGTGTCATTAAACCATTTAACTATCATTGATATGGTGCCTTTAAGAAGATCTGTCAATGGAGCGGCGATCATAGTGAAATTCAAAATGAATCGCCGATAGTACCTCACAATTCCAAGAAGCGCCCTTACTTGCTTCTTGGAAAGCGGTTGCGGCCAATCTTGGATCGCCTCGATCTTGTTGATTTGCGGCTAAATTTCACCTCTCCCAATGACATAGCCGAGGTACTTGGCCTGTTCCTTCCCTATGGCACATTTTTTAGGATTTATCGTGAACCCTGCATTCCTCAAAACATCCAGAACCGCCTGTTCTTTTGGTAGATGACTAGCCCAGTCAGGGCTAAAGACCACTATGTCATCGATGTACGCTGCGGCATACTTCTTATGTGGAGCCAGCAGCACCCGATACATCGCCCTCTGGAAGGTGGCCGGGGCCCCCTGTAGACTAAAGGGCATCCTGGTGTATTGAAAACAACCATCAGACGTCGAGAAGGCTGTCTTCTTCTTGACACTTTGGGACATGGGAATCTGCCAATTACCCTTCATCAGGTCCATGGTTGTAATATACCTTGCGGTTCCAAGTCTCTCAATGAGTTTGTTCACACGAGGCATCGGGTAAGCATCAAAACTAGAGACTTCATTCAGCTTGCAGTAGTCCTTGATGAAGGCTGTCAGGCTTCGGTACGAGGACAATAGGACTCGGCCATCCACTTTTCGACTCCTCTATCACCCTGAAGTCTAGCATCCTCTTCACCTCATTGGATATCACTTTTCTCCGTGCTTCCAGGATTCTATAGGGCTTGAGGTTCACCCTTACGTCTTGTTCTGTCAACACGATCGACCACGTGCGTTTGTAAGGGGGATGACCGGACCGCGGGTACCTGAGTCCCGGGTCCAGAACTGTTGAGGCTGCATCCCCTGTTGCCTGGGGGGAAGACATAGGAAGCCGGACCATCCTCTGAACCCGGGGAGGCGGGGAGATGTAAAAGGTAAAGCGTGCAAAAGCAGGGAGTTTTGGTGCCAATCCAGGGCAGCGCCGTCATGCGAGCGGCGCACTTTGCTCCCCCTCCCCACCGAGTACTGGTGCTATGACATGCCGTATTGGGAGAGTCTCCCACCGTCTGCAGAGCGGCTGCTGTGCTCAAGGTGCCGTACGGGACAGACACTTGCGTCCTGATTTTGCCAGTGCATATTTGCCGAGCCACGTTGGGCTCGTACATGACTGTGGCCCGCACCCTTGTCAGCCACTGCAGCATATGGACTAGGGGCTCAACGGAAGGTACCGGAGACCGACCACTGCCACCATAAGATGGGGCATTGTTGTGTACATGATCCCATTGGAAAGACACCGCACCTGCTGTTGTCGGCTCTATTAACTTCATAGTATGAGAAACTACTGACTTTCTAGCCAGAATTCAACAGAACTCGTTGTTCTTTAATCCTGAATATCCTTGGAAATTGCACTGTTTTGTCCTCCCTTTAACTGTTTGCCTCTCTGCGTGGAGTATTCCCCTGTTAAGTAAAACTGTTAACCCTTGCTCTGCCTCCTGTCTGTCACTGCATCTCGCAACCTGCTCAGACTGAGCGTAGTTGGCAGGATGCAGTCCACGGTCGCAGAGGTGGCAAACCAAGTGGTCAGGGGTGCTCCAAGGGTCAGTATACCGCCGGGAGCAAAGTTGAGTAACCTCCCAAAATTTACAGGGAGCAACAATCTGCTGGGGGACTGGACTGCGCGAGTCAGGGGTCTGATGAGAATGCACCTCATGACTCCTGCGATGAGCGAGGAGCTCTGTCATGTTCCGCCCCCCACGAGCGAGACACCTTTACCAAGGAGTTACAAATCTTAGAGGGAATGCATGGGGACCTGTTGTGAATGTGCTAGAAATGAATTCTGAGCAGAAGCTCCCTCTGGTGGTTACAAACAGTACTGAACTATCCAATGAAGATTGTGAAGATTGGCGATCAGGTGTTACTGACTGGTCTTATATAAGGGAGGTTCCCTCCCATCAGGGTTGCCGGTGATCAATTGTTCTGGTCTCATCTTTGATTCCTGTTCACTTTGTAGCTTGCTGTTTCATGCCTGCATCTTCTGCTAACAGATAAGACATTTTCTTCTTTTAGTTTTTTGTGCTTGCTTTTTGCATTTTGTCCTGCACTTCTGTGGGGGTCTGCCGGGTCTCCTTCGGGGGCTTGTGCTCCTCTCAGTTTAGTTCAGCCACTGTTGTTTGTTCATTTGCCTTTTCCAGTTTTTTCAGTGGCTGCTGTTTAGTTTTGTTACACCAGAGAACTAATTTAGGTGGTAGAGGTCGTGTGATCTCAGGTGTTTTTGTAATTAGTAGAGTTGGTACTTTTCAGGGTTTTTTGGGATTGCAGTAAGTGTCCTTCCTATCCTTTTCTATTTAGGAAGATTGGGCCCAGATAGTTTTCCTCTTTCTGTCTTTAGGTGTAGTTAGCTTCTCAGGCTGTGACGAGGCGTCTAGGACCAACGTAGGTACGCTCCACGGCTGCCTTTAGTTGTGGTGGTTAGTCAGGGTACTGCAATCCCATAGATTCCAACCTCTCTGGTGTATTTCCTTTTTTGACTGCTCTCCTCAGCTACCAAATCATAACAGTATCACCGGCCCAAAAACTGATATTTGTATGGTACTCACAGAAGGGAAAAATAGTGTTAAAGAAAGAAGATTGTCAGAGTTGTCAGAGATTTTTTTTTTTTTTTTCCCTCTGTTTCTCTGAATGCTGAGGAGGATTTTTTTTTTCTCTCAATGGAGTTTGCACAGTTGTCTGGCCGTGTAGATCAGATTGTCACTGAAGTTCGGAGTATTGCTACCTATCTTGCAGGGTTGCCTGTTGTGGAACCTAGGATTCCCATGCCAGATTTGTTTTTAGGGGATCGAGCTAAATTTCTGACTTTCAAAAATAACTGTAAGTTGTTTTTTGCCTTGAAATCTAAGTCCTCAGGGAACGCAGCACAGCAGGTTCAAATTGTCATCTCTCTCCTGCGCGGCGATCCTCAGGATTGGGCTTTTTCCCTGACACCTGGGGATCCTGTTTTGAGTAATGTTGATGCATTTTTTCAGGCTCTGGGGTTATTGTACGATGAGCCTAATGTCACTGATCAAGCTGAAAAAGCCTTGTTGGCATTAAATCAGGGGCTTGATGACGCTGAGTTATACTGTCAGAGATTCCGCAGGTGGCCAGTCCTGACCAAATGGAATGACGATGCTTTGGCAGCCCTTTTTCAGAAGGGTCTGTCAGAGAATGTAAAGGATGTTATGGTGGGATTCCCTGTCCCCTCTGGTCTCAATGATTCTATGTCATTAGCGATTCAAATTGACAGACGTTTGCGTGAGCGTAGAGGTATGCGTGGAATAGTGTTGCCTTGTGAACCAGCTTCTGAACCCATGCAGTGTGATAGAGTGGCTTCTGGGGCACAGCGTCATGAGTTTTGAAAACGCAATGGGTTATGTTTCTACTGTGGTGATGCTTCTCATGCTATTTCAGTCTGCCCTAAGCGGGGAAGACGTTTTGCACGCTCAGTTGTCTTGGGTAGTGTTCAGACTAAATTTTTGTTGACTGTTACCCTGATTTGCTCCCTGTCCACATTTTCTGCTCAGGATTTCGTTGATTCGGGAGCAGCTATTAACCTGATGGATTTTGATTTTGCTAAACGTTGTGGGTTTCCCTTGATACCCCTACGGTAGTCTATTCCCCTACTGGGGATCGATTCTACCCCTTTGGCTGAGAATAAACCTCAGTTCTCTACTCAGGTGATAATGAGGGTTGAACCTGATCATCAGGAGAGTTGCAAATTTTTGGTGCTGTATAATCTGCATGAGATTATCGTACTGGGTTTCCCTTGGTTACAGTCTCATAATTCTGTTTTGGATTGGAAATCTGTGTCTGTAACCAGTTGGGGCTGCCAATGTGTTAATACCAACATTCCTGTTTTTTCTGCCTCCCCCAGGCTCAGGATGTTCCTGACTTTTTGACTGATTTTTCTGATGTGTTTAGCGAAAGTAAATCTGCATCCTTGCCCCCCATAGGAGCTATGACTGCGCTATTGAGTTAGTGCCTGGTAGTAAATTCCCTAAAGGTCGCCTTTGTAACTTGTCTGTACCTGAACATGGCGCTATGCGGTCTTCTATCAAGGAGTCATTGGAGAAGGGTCATATCAGACCATCCTCTTCACCCTTGGGTGCCGGTTTTTTCTTTGTGGCCAAAAAGGATGGTTTATTAAGGCCGTGTATTGATTATCGTCTCTTGAACAATATCACTGTGAAATATCAATATCCGTTACCCTTGATTTCTGACCTGTTTTCCAGGGTGAAAAGTGCTACTTGGTTTACCAAGCTTGACCTCAGGGGGGCATATAACCTTATTCGCATTGAGCACGGGGATGAATGGAAGACGGCATTTAATACCCCAGAGGGGCATTTTGAGTACCTAGTGATGCCCTTTGGGCTCACTAATGCTCCTTCTGTCTTCCAGTCCTTCATGAATGACATTTTCAGGGATTTTGTGGATAAATTTCTGATTGTTTATTTGGATGATATCTTGATTTTTTCCAATGGCTGGGACTCACGTGAAACATGTTCGGACTGTGTTCCAGATTTTGAGAGAGAATGCTCTGTATGTGAAGGGATCAAAGTGTCTTTTTGGTGTACAGAGGATCTCATTTCTGGGATTCATTTTGTCCCCATCTGTTATTGAAATGGACCCGGTCAAGGTTCAGGCCATCTGTGATTGGGTCCAACCTACTTCATTAAAGGCTCTTCAAAGATTCTTGGGTTTTGCCAATTTTTATCGTAAATTTATTGGTAATTTCTCTGTTATTGTTAAACCATTGACTGATTTGACCAAAAAGGGTTCTGATGTGGTGAATTGGCCTCCTGAGGCAGTCTCTGTGTTTCAGGAACTTAAGCAGAGATTCACTTCTGCTCCTGTTCTACGGCAGCCTGATGTTTCTCTGCCATTTCAGGTGGAGGTTGATGCCTCTGAAATTGGGGCAGGTGCCGTTTTGCCCCAAAGAGATCCAGAGACCTCTAAAAGTAACCCTTGTGCCTTTTTCTCTCAAAAATTTTCTCCAACTGAACGTAATTATGACATGGGTAATCGGGAGTTATTGACCATGAAGTGGGCTTTTGAAGAGTGGAGACATTGGTTGGAGGGAGCCAAACATCAGGTGGTGGTCCTCACGGACCATAAGAATCTGGTTTATCTGGAATCAGCCAAGCGACTTAATCCTAGACAGGCCAGGTGGGCCTTGTTTTTCACACGTTTTAATTTCATGGTTTCCTTTCTTCCTGGCACTAAGAATGTTAAGGCGGATGCCCTCTCGAGGAGTTTCCTTGCGGACTCTCCTGAGTTATCTGATCCTGCTGTTATTTTGAAAGAGGGTGTAGTTCTTTCCGCCATCTCGCCCAATTTGAGACTGGCTCTGGAAGGGTGTCAGGAGGATAAACCCGAGCGCTGCCCTATTGGGAAATTGTTTGTCCCAGACCGGTGGAAAAAGAGTGTGATGTCTGAGATTCATTGTTCCGCGTTGGCCGGTCATCCCGGAATTTTTGGTACCAGAGACTTGGTTAGTCGGTCCTTTTGGTGGCCTACTTTGCCTCGTGACGTCAGGGAATTTGTGCAGTCCTGCGGGACTTGCTCTCGCTCCAAGCCTTGCTCTCGCTCTAGTGGTTTGTTGATGCCATTGCCTGTGCCCAAGAGACCATGGACCCATATCTCTATGGATTTCATTTCCGACCTCCCTGTTTCTCAGAGAATGACCGTTATCTGGGTGATTTGTGATAGGTTTTCCAAAATGATACATCTTGTGCCATTACCTAAGTTGCCTTCCTCCTCTGAATTGGTGCCTTTGTTCCTTCAGCACGTGGTTCGGTTACACGGCATTCCTGAGAACATTG
This sequence comes from Oophaga sylvatica, assembly GCA_033576555.1. Classification (NCBI taxonomy): domain Eukaryota; kingdom Metazoa; phylum Chordata; class Amphibia; order Anura; family Dendrobatidae; genus Oophaga; species Oophaga sylvatica. Next base: position 8,583 of record JARQOD010004261.1, on the reverse strand, counting down.
TGTCTGACAGAGGAGTCCAGTTTGTTTCCAGATTTTGGAGGACTTTTTGTTCTAAACTTGGTGTTCAATTGTCTTTCTCCTCGGCTTTTCATCCTCAGACCAATGCACAAACTGAGAGAACAAACCAGACATTGGAGACTTATCTGAGTGTAAGGTTCTATGTATATATTCCTGAAACTCAGTTTGTTCGTCAGCCATTTTACTTTCTGTCTTGCTGCAGCTATCTTGCCCTCAGTCAAAATGGAGTTTCCAGCTTGCATGTTCCCGCCCTGATTCTCTCCTTTGCTTCTTAAGCAGCCACAGCTGAGCAATCAGTGCTTCAGAATCTAGCCTGCAGTGAACCTGTGACTTGACTCCTGTAAGCCTTGGACCTTGTACTCCAGCTATTCCTACTGAGGAACTCTGAAGCACTTGTGGACTCTGAACCCTGCTCTTTGAAAGACCACGTTTGCATGGACTTACGGTAACAGAGAAGAAGATCCTGAATCTGTATTGGAGAGTGATTGCTGAGCTTAGATTACTCTGGCCTGCTGTGTCTCCTGTTTCTGTGTCTGCAAACTGTGTGACTATTTCTGCCAACTTGTATGAAGTAATACAGGACTTTTCTATATCAAACCTGTGACTCCTGTGTTTTCATCGCACCCAAGCACAAGACGCTATATGAACTGTACTACATACATTACAAGATTCTGAAGCCAAAAACGTTAGTGTCTGCTGGGTCTGGAAGGCTGTGTCTGCTGTAACTGTGGATATCGGACGTCCGGTTGTACTTTCTGTGATGACAGTGGTTGTGACTTCTCACAACCATTCCAGGTGAGCAATTCCCTTAAGTTTTTTCTTTTTGCAGTGTACCACAGGTAAACACTATTGTTTTTTTTTCCTTTCTTTTCTCTTTTTTGTCTGCTGTAACTCTGGATATCAGATGTCGGTTGTACTCTCTGTGATGATAGTGGTTGTGACTTCTCACAACCATTCCAGGTGAGCAGTTCCCTTAATTTTTTTTTCTCTCTGCAGTGTTGCCACAGGTGAACACTATTGTTTTTTTTTTCTCTCCTTCTTCCAGTAATCCTGTCTTAAAAGATCTGGAAAATGGAGGCCCGCATAAAGGAACTTTGCGGAGTGACTGATAATATCCTTGCAGATTTGCAGAATATAAAGACCCGTTTTACAAATCTACAGGACCTCAATAATCACAATTTGCAAGTGGTTGGACAGACTACCCAGGATTTGCGAGCCAGGATTGAGGTTCTAGAGGGGCGAGTCCAGGCTCCTGCCGTAGCCCCGAGTGCTGGGATTCCCAAGTTGCCCCCTTTTCGTTTTGGCGGTGAACGTGAGAAATTCAGGGGATTTATTAATCAATGCAATCTTTTTTTTTCTGCACATGCTTCACAATTTCCCACTGAACGATCTAAGGTGCTTACTATAATTATGTTGCTTACCAACAAGGCTTTAATGTGGGCAAACCCTCTGATTGAGACTGAGGATGATTGTTTGAATCACCTTGATGATTTTATTTCAGCCATGGGGCAGGTGTTTGATGACCCCAATCGAGGTGCAACAGCTGAAGCAGCCATGTTAGCTTTGCGCCAAGGTAAGCACTCGGTAGCTGAATATGCCTTGGATTTCAGGAGATGGGCCCTTGATACCACCTGGGACAGTTCCGCCAAAAAATCTATTTTTCGAAAGGGGTTATCTCCACTGATTAAGGATGAACTTGCTCGTGCCGACCCTCCCACTGCGTTAGGTGACTTTATTAACTACTGCATCCGTATTGATACTCGTCTGACTGAACGCAGGCAAGAGAGATGGTTCGAAAGCAATCGTACTAACCTTTTCCTACCTTCCTCTCCAGCTAAGGAACCTTTGAGTAGGATTACACGGGAACCTGAACCTGAACCCATGCAGGTAGACTCTTTACAACGACGGGTTAGTGATGCACGCAAGGAACATCGTTTTAAGGAGAATCTATGTTTCTATTGTGGTAAGTCAGGGCACTTCATTATAAACTGCCCCAGCCGTTCTCGTAAGACTACTGCAGCACTCATTCATTGTGAGTGTTGCGAGAGGGGATCTGTCAGGTCCGAGCCTCAGGCTCCAGAGAGATCTGCAGCAACAGATCTTGATTTCTCGGACTTAAACTCCGTTACCTCTGAGGACGTTGACTGTGTAAACGCTGCCATTTTTCAAGTTTCCTCAGCGGTGTCCCAGCTGAGTTGTAAGAAAAACAATTCTCATTGCTTTCTTTCCATCAAACTCTGGGTTGACTCAGCTTGGGTGTCTAGCTCTGCTATGATCGACTCAGGGGCAAGTGGAAATTTTATGGATGTCTCCTTTGCTCTGAAACAGGGAATACGTTCAGTGAAGAAGGCTACTCCAGTACAGATGGAAACTGTGGATGGCTCCCTGCTGACCTCTGGACCAGTGGATCAGGAAACAGAGCCTTTGAGGGTTCTTATGGGTAAAGATCATCAAGAGAAACTGTCCTTTATGCTTATCTCTTCTCCCCACTTTCCCATTATTCTAGGGCTACCATGGCTGCAGGCTCAGAATCCTACCATTAACTGGGAGACCAAGGAATTACACTTTCCAGAGAAACAGATGAGTCCAAAAGTTTCAGCTTGCTCTGTTCCTAAAGGAATCATGTCAGTCCCTGAACTACCAGCTGTATACCAGGACTATGTGGATTTATGTGACAAGAAGAACGCTGACCAGCTTCCTCCTCACCGTCCATATGATTGTCCAATTGAATTATTGCCTGGAGCAGAGATACCTTTTGGTAAGATCTACCCCCTGGCGGGGCCCGAGCTAAAGGCTTTAAAGGATTACATAGATGAAAATCTAGCCAAGGGCTTCATACGCCCCTCTTCATCTCCTGCAGGTGCACCCATCTTCTTTGTAAAGAAGAAAGATGGATCTCTGAGACCATGCGTAGACTATAGGGAACTCAATAAGGTTACTATTAGAAACCGTTATCCATTGCCTTTAATCCCTGAGTTATTGGAGAGAGTGCGACATGCCAAAATTTTTTCTAAACTAGATCTTCGTGGGGCCTATAACTTAGTCCGTATTAGACCTGGGGATGAATGGAAGACTGCATTCAGGTCACGCTATGGACACTTTGAATATCTAGTTATGCCTTTTGGTCTGAGTACCGCCCCAGCCACTTTCCAACACTTGGTGAATGACATCTTCAGGGATCTCCTAGATACATTCGTGGTAATTTATTTGGATGATATTCTAATTTTTTCTAACTCCACAGAGGAACATCATGGACATGTGAGAATGGTCTTGGAACGTCTAAGACAAAATCATCTTTACATCAAACTTGAAAAGTGTGAATTCCATAGGACCGAAATTCAATTTCTGGGGTATGTACTGTCTACACAAGGAATTAGTATGGATGGAAGCAAAACCCAAGCCATCAAGGATTGGCCAAGTCCTAGAAATGTGAAGGAGGTACAGCGCTTCATCGGGTTTGCCAACTTCTATAGACGTTTCATTAGAAATTTCTCTGAGGTAGTGTCACCTATCACTCAACTTACCCGGAAAGAGTCTAGGTTTTCCTGGACTCCCCAAGCCCAGGAAGCATTTTCCCGTCTAAAAGATAAATTTACCACTGCACCTATCCTAGTACATCCCAACCCCGAGCTTGCCTTCATAATAGAGGTGGATGCTTCAGACTGTGCCGTTGGAGCTATACTCTCTCAGAGAACAGGTGAGAAGAATGTCTTGCATCCTGTGCCTTCTTTTCCCAGCAGTTGTCTTCGGCTGAGAGGAACTACGATGTGGGCAATAGAGAGTTGTTGGCCATTATTGCCGCCTTCAAAGAATGGAGACACCTTCTTCAGGGAGCTGCACAGCAAATAGTCGTCCTGACAGACCATCGTAACCTTGAGTTTATCAGGTCGGCTAAGTGCCTGACTCCTCGCCAGGCTCGCTGGAATCTTTTCTTAAACCAATTTAATTTTATCATCTCTTATAGACCAGGATCGCGCAATGGAAAGGCTGATGCACTCTCTAGGATTTACTCAGCAGAGACACGTCCAATTACTCCTCCTAAGACTATTCTTCCTGACTCTAGATTCCTAGGAGTAATTCATAATCAAGACCTACTTAAGGACATCAAGGAAGCATACCATGCGGATTCCTTTTTGGCACAACCCCAAGGGACGTAAGTCTTGTCTTTAAGAATGGTGTGTGGATTCAGGGACAACGTCTGTATATTCCTGAAACAGTCAGATTAAGAGTATTGCAACTCATTCACGATTCCAAGATAGCTGGGCATAGAGGAATTCTAAAGACACAGGAATTTCTTTCTCGTTTCTTTTGGTGGCCCACTTGCAGGAAGGATGTTTTGAATTATGTCACTTCATGTGAGGTCTGTGCAAGATGCAAAACACCTCGCTCCTCACCAACTGGTCTGTTACAGCCTCTTCCCACCCCGTCCCGCCCGTGGGGATCCATTTCTATGGACTTCATTGTGGAGTTACCAACCTCTCAGGGGAAGAACACCATTCTAGTGGTGGTTGACCGTCTAACAAAGGCAGCTCATTTTATCCCTTGTGTCGGCTTACCCACTGCAAAACAGACATCAGATTTGATGATTAAAGATGTGTTTCGCTTACATGGAGTACCGGATGAGGTTATTTCGGATCGAGGGGGCAATTCACTTCTAGGTTTTGGCAAAATTTCTGTGCAGCATTGGACATTAAAGTAAACCTTTCTTCTGCTTTTCATCCCCAGACTAATGGACAGACCGAACGAACCAATCAAACCCTGGAGCAGTATCTCCGCTGCTTTATCTGCCACCTACAGGATGATTGGGTGGATCTACTTCCATTAGCTGAGTTCTCGTATAACAACTCTCAGAGTGCCTCCACTAAACAGTCTCCTTTTTACTCTAATCTAGGTTATCATCCTAACATTCTACCACGATTTCCCATAGAAACGCCTTTACCAGCAGTGGCTGAAAGAATCACGTCTTTACAGAAGAATATGGATCTTCTAAAGGAAAATCTGGAATCGGCTCAAGAAAGGTACAAGAAAGCAGCAGATAAATTTCGTAAACCTGCACCAGCTTTCAAGGTAGGAGACTTGGTCTGGCTGTCAACCAGAAATCTTAAGTTAAGGATTCCATCGTCTAAGTTGGGACATAAGTACATTGGACCCTATAAAATCAGTAAAATTATAAGTGCCGTTGCTTGTCGTCTTCAACTGCCCAGAACTATGAGAATCCACCCTGTCTTTCATGTATCCCTACTAAAGGCTGCGACACCCAATACGTTTCCTGGACGTTCCTCTCCTTGCCCTGACCCAGTGCTAGTCGATGGTCAGGAAGAATTTGTGGTGGAAAGGATTTTAGATTCCAGGTTGTATAGAAATCAGTTACAATATCTGATTAAATGGCAGGGCTACCCAGTGGAGGACAACTCATGGGAACCGGTCAATAACGTTAATGCTCCTCGCTTGCTCGTCAGTTTCATCAGAGGTACCCACACAAGCCTGGTCTGAGGTCATCCGGAGGTTGTCCTTAAGGGGGGAGTAATGTAAGGTTCTATGTATATATTCCTGAAACTCAGTTTGTTCGTCAGCCATTTTACTTTCTGTCTTGCTGCAGCTATCTTGCCCTCAGTCAAAATGGAGTTTCCAGCTTGCATGTTCCCGCCTGATTCTCTCCTTTGCTTCTTAAGCAGCCACAGCTGAGCAATCAGTGCTTCAGAATCTAGCCTGCAGTGAACCTGTGACTTGACTCTGTAAGCCTTGGACCTTGTACTCCAGCTATTCCTACTGAGGAACTCTGAAGCACTTGTGGACTCTGAACCCTGCTCTTTGAAAGACCCACGTTTGCATGGACTTACGGTAACAGAGAAGAAGATCCTGAATCTGTATTGGAGAGTGATTGCTGAGCTTAGATTACTCTGGCCTGCTGTGTCTCCTGTTTCTGTGTCTGCAAACTGTGTGACTATTTCTGCCAACTTGTATGAAGTAATACAGGACTTTTCTATATCAAACCTGTGACTCCTGTGTTTTCATCGCACCCAAGCACAAGACGCTATATGAACTGTACTACATACATTACACTGAGATGCTTTGTGTCTGCTGATCAGGATGACTGGATCTCTTTTTTGCCTTTGGCTGAGTTTGCTCTTAATAATAGGGCTAGCTCTGCCACTTTGATGTCTCCATTTTTCTGCAATTTTGGGTTTCACCCTCGATTTTCTTCAGGACAGACGGAGGCTTCTGTCTGTCCAGGTGTGTTGACTCTGTTGTGGAGCGTATGCAGATTTGGGACCAGGTAGTGGAGAGGTTGTCCCTCTCTCAGGAGAGGGCCCAGCGGTTTGCCAACCGGCATAGGACTGATGGTCCTCGGTTTAAAGTGGGGGACTTGGTCTGGTTGTCCTCAAGAATATCCCTATGAGAGTTGCATCTCCTAAGTTTAAGCCTAGGTTCATTGGACCTTATAAGATCATGGAGATTCTTAATCCTGTTTCCTTTCATTTACTTCTTCCAGGGACATTTAAGATCCATAATGTGTTCCACAAGTCCTTATTGAAGAGGTTTGTCGAGCCAGTGGTTCCTATGGCTATGCCTCCTGACCCTGTTTTGGTTGAGGGCAATCTGGAGTATGTGGTTGAGAAAATATTGAATTCTCGTTTTTCTAGACGGAAACTCCAGTATTTGGTTAAGTGGAGAGGTTATGGTCAGGAGGACAATTCTTGGGTGTTTGCTTCGGACATCCATGCTAGGAGACTCATCCGTGCGTATCACAGAGCTCATCCTGAACGACCTGGTTGCTCAAATGAGGGTTCGGTGACCCCTCTCAAGGGGGGGGTACTGTTGTGAGTGTGCTAGAAATGAATTCTAAGCAGAAGCTCCCTCTGGTGGTTACAAACAGTACTGTGTTATGTTTCGGTAGCTGAGGAGTGCAGGTAAAAAAAGGAAATACACCAGAGCAGTTGGAATCTATGAGATTGCAGTACCTGACTAACCACAACAACTAGAGGCAGCCGTGGAGCGTTCCTACGTTGGTCCTAGATGCCTCGTCACAGCCTGAGAAACTAACTACACCTAAAGATAGAAAGAGGAAAGCTATCTGCCCCGGAGCAGATCCCCAAAGAACATAGAAAGCCCCCCAAACATGTAATGGCGGTTAGACAAGAGGAAATACTGACACAGACAGAAAATAGTATGAGCAAACGTTGGGGCCCAAACTACCTAAATAGAAAAGGATAGGAAGGGCACTTACTGCAATCCCAAAAAACCCTGAAAAGCACCAACTCTACTAATTTCAAAAACACCTGAGATCACACGACCTCTACCACCTAAATTAGTTCTCTGGTGTAACAAAATCAAAACAGCAGCCACTGAAAAAACTGGAAAAAGCAAATGTACAAACATCAGTGGCTGAACTAAACTGAGAGGGCAAAAGCCCCCGGAGGGGACCAGAAGGCCCCCACAGAAGTGCAGGACAAAATGCAAAAATCAAGCACAAAAACAAAAAGAAGAAAATGTCTTATCTGTTAGCAGGAGATGCAGACACGACACAGCAGGCTACAAAGGAAACAGGAATCAAGGATTGAGACCAGAACAATTGATCACGGCAACCTGATGGGAAGGCACCAGTTAGTAACACCTGATTCCCAATCCTCACAATCTTCACTGGACAGTCCAGTACCGCTTGTAACCACCAGAGGGAGCCTCTGCTCAGAACTCATTTCAAGTCCATTCACAACAGTACCCCCCCCTTGAGGAGGGGTCACCGAACCCTCACCTGAGCAACCAGGTCGGTCATGATGAGTTCTATGATACGCACGGATGAGTCTCCTAGCATGGATGTCCGAAGCAAACACCCAAGAATTGTCTTCCTGACCATAACCTCTCACTTAACCAAATACTGGAGTTTCCTTCTAGAAAAACGAGAATTCAAAATTTTCTCAACCTCAAACTCCATATTGCCCTCAACCAGAACAGGGTCAGGAGGCAAAGCAGTAGGAACCACTGGCTCAACAAACCTCTTCAACAAGGACTTGTGGAACACATTATGGATCTTAAATGTCCTGGAAGAAGCAAACGAAAAGAAACAGGATTAAGAATCTCCATGATCTTATAAGGTCCAATGAACCTAGGCTTAAATTTAGGAGATGCCACTCCCATAGGAATATTTTTTGAGGACAACCAGACCAAGTCCCCACTTTAAACGAGGACCATCAGTCCTATGCCGGTTAGCAAACCGCTGGGCCCTCTCCTGAGAGAGGGACAACCTCTGCACTACCTGGTCCCAAATCTGTTGCATATGCTCCACAACAGAGTCAACAACTGGACAGACAGAAGCCTCCGTCTGTCCTGAAGAAAATCGAGGGTGAAACCCAGAATTACAGAAAAATGGAGACATCAAAGTGGCAGAGCTAGCCCTATTATTAAGAGCAAACTCAGCCAAAGGCAAAAAAGAGACCAGTCATCCTGATCAGCAGACACAAAGCATCTTAGATAAGTCTCCAATGTCTGATTTGTTCTCTCAGTTTGACCATTGGTCTGAGGATGAAACGCCGAGGAGAAAGACAATTGAACACCAAGTTTAGAACA
>JARQOD010004260.1:0-56497 GCA_033576555.1 Oophaga sylvatica | reverse complement strand
TATTTCTTTTGGCAACTTCTTTTTACATTCTTCCATTTTCCACTTGAGAATGTAACGCCTATCTTTTACAGTCTGGACATTTTCTACTTTGTTTGGCACCCTCTTTTTACATCTGGGGAGTTTTTTACCTTCTTTTGAGCTTTCTTTTCACATTCCAGGCATTTCTATTTGTTTTGGTGCCTTCTTTTTACATTCCAGGGCGTTTTCTATTTCTTTTGACACCTTCTTTTTACATGCTTTGGCTTTTCTACTTTTGACGCCTCTTTTTACATTCTGGGGACATTTTCTTTTTTTTTGGGCCTTCTTTTACATTCTGGGGCGTTTCTACTTGTTTTTGTACTTCTATTTAATGGGATTATTTTTACATTGTTTGGCGCCTCGTTTTCATTCTGGGCTTTCTACTTTGTTTGGCACCTTTTTTTACATTCTGGGGCGTTTTTTACTTCTTTTGTGCCTTCTTTTACATTCCAGGGCATTTTCTATTTGTTTGGTGCCTTCTTTTTACATTCTAGGGGTTTTCTATCTTTTGGCTCCTTCTTTTTACATGCTTCGGCGTTTTCTTCTTCTTTTGGCGCCTTCTTTACATTCTGGGTGTTTTTTCTTTTTTTTTAGGCGCCTTCTCTTTACATTCTGGGTGCTTTCTACTTCTTTTGGCGCCTTCTTTTTACATTCTGGGGCTTTTTCTATTTGTTTTGGGACCTTCTTTTTACATTCTAGGGTTTTTCTTTTTTTTTAGGGCCTTCTTTTTGCATTCTGGGCGCTTTCTACTTGTTTGGCGCCTTCTATTTACAAATTCTGGGGTTATTTTCTACTTTGTTTGCGCCCTCTTTTTACATTCTGGGGTGCTTTCTACTTTGTTTGGCACCTTCTTTTTACATGCTTCGGCATTTTCTACTTCTTTTGACGCCTTTTTTTACATTCTGGGGCGTTTTTATTTTTTGGCGCCTTCTTTTACATTCTGGGGTGTTTTCTTTTTTTTTAGGCGCCTCTTTTTACATTCTGGGGCGCTTTCTACTTTTGGCGCCTTCTTTTTACATTCTGGGGCGTTTCTACTTTGTTTGGCGCCTTCTTTTTACATGCTTCGGCATTCTTCTATCTTTTGACGCCTTCTTTTTACATTCTGGGACATTTTCTATTTGGTTTTGGCGCCTTCAATTTACAAATTCTGGGGTTATTTTCTACTTTGTTTTGGCGCCTCTTTTTACATTCTGGGGTGCTTTCTACTTTGTTTGGCACCTTCTTTTTACATTTGCTGGGGCGTTTTTTTAACTTCTTTTTGGTGCCTTCTTTTTACATTCTAGGGGTTTTCTATTTCTTTTGGCTCCTTCTTTTACATTCTAGGGGTTTTCTATTCTTTTGGCCTTCTTTTTACATTCTAGCGGTTTTCTATTTCTTTTGGCTCCTTCTTTTTACATTTAGGGTGTTTTCTATTTCTTTTGACGCCTTTTTTTTTACATTCCGGGGCGTTTTCTACTTCTTTTGGCCTTCTTTTTACATTCCGGGACTTTTCTACTTTATTTGGTGCCTTCTTTTTACATTCGGGGCGTTTTCTACTTCATTTGGCGCATTTGTTTTTACATTCTGGGGCATTTTCTACTTTGGTGCCTTCTTTTTACATTCAGGGTGTTTTCTACTTTGGAGCCTTCTTTTTACATTCCAGGGTGTTTTCTACTTTTTGGGCCTTCTTTTTACATGCTTCCAGCGTTTTCTACTTCTTTTGGGCCTTCTTTTTACATTCTGGGTGTTTTCTTTTTTTGGCGCCTTCTTTTTACATTCTGGGTGCTTTCTATTCTTTTGGGCCTTCTTTTTACATCTTTGGCCTTTTTCTATTTGTTTTGGCACCTTCTTTTTACATGCTTCGGCGTTTTCTTTTTTTTTTAGCGCCTTTTTTACTGCTTCGGCGTTTTTTTTTTTTTTATTTTTTGGCCTTCTTTTTACATTCTTCGGCATTTTCCACTTTTGACGCCTTCTTTTACATTCTGGGCATTTTCTACTTTTTTGCCCTCTTTTACATTCTGGGTTTTACTTCTTTATTTTTTTTAGGGCATTTTCTATATTTTTTGGTGCCTTCTTTTTACATTCTAGGGTGTTTTCTATTTCTTTGGCTTTTTACATCTTGTTTTCTACTTTTGGCCTTTTACATTGGGGTTTTTTTTTTTAGGCGCCTTCTTTTTACATTCTGGGCGCTTTCTACATTTTTGGCGCCTTCTTTTTACATTCTGGGCTTTTTCTATTTGTTTTGGCCTTCTTTTACATTCTGGGGTTCTTTTTTTTTTGGCGCCTTCTTTTGCATTCTGGGGCGCTTTCTACTTTGTTTGGCGCCTTCTTTTTACATGCTTCGGCATCTTCTACTTTTTGACGCCTTCTTTTTACATTCTGGGACATTTTCTATTTTTTTGGCGCCTTCAATTTACAAATTCGGGGTTATTTTCTACTTTGTTTGGCGCCCTCTTTTTACATCTGGGTGCTTCTACTTTGTTTGGCACCTTCTTTTTACATTCTGGGGCGTTTTTACTTCTTTTGGTGCCTTCTTTTACATTCTAGGGTTTTTCTATTTCTTTGGCTCCTTCTTTTTACATTCTAGGGTGTTTTCTATTTCTTTTGGCTCCTTCTTTTTACATTCTAGCGTGTTTTCTATTTCTTTTGGCTCCTTCTTTTTACATTCTAGGGTGTTTTCTATTTCTTTTGACGCCTTTTTTTACATTCGGGGCGTTTTCTACTTCTTTTGTCCTTCTTTTTACATTCCGGGACATTTTCTACTTTTTTGGTGCCTTCTTTTTAAATTCCGGGCGTTTTCTACTTCATTTGGCGCATTTTTTTACATTCTGGGGCAGTTTTCTACTTTGGTGCCTTCTTTTTACATTCCAGGTGTTTTCCTACTTTGGAGCCTTCTTTTTACATTCCAGGGTGTTTTCTACTTTGGGCCATCTTTTTACATGCTCAGCGTTTTCTACTTCTTTTGCGCCTTCTTTTTACATTCTGGGTGTTTTCTTTTTGGGCCTTCTTTTTACACTTCCCGGTTTTCTACTTCTTTTGGTGCCTTCTTTTTACATTCTGGGCCTTTTTCTATTTGTTTTGGCACCTTCTTTTTACATGCTTCGGCGTTTTCTTTTTTTTTTAGGCGCCTTCTTTTTACATGCTTCGGCGTTTTCTTTTTTTTTTTAGGCGCATTCTTTTTACATTCCGGGGCGTTTTCTACTTCATTTGGTGCCTTCTTTTTACATTCCAGGGTGTTTTCTACTTTTTTGGAGCCTTCTTTTACATTGTAACTGTTTCAGTTTGTCCATGGTTCCTTGGATTGTTCTACTATAACATTGTGCATCTCCTGATGCAGAAGATGGTTGAACTGTGAAACGCATTGAGCATAAACCACAATCTAAATCTCATCTTGAATCTAGCACAGCAGTGAAGACTACTACTCCTATCCTCCACCAATTGTTCTACACAGCGGTTTTGCCTGACCTGAAGGCACTACAGCAGCTGTCACACCCTAATTCCTCACTTGTGAGAACAATTCCTTTACCTGTGACCTGGATCAATCCCCACCAGATAAGACTCTATTGCAGTTGGTGTGTCCGCCTCTTCCTTGGGCAGCACGGGGTACAGGAAACAGGTGAGCAGTGTCAGTGAGTTGTGCCCCAGCGTCGCTCCCTTTGTGCACTCAATAACAATTGATGTGAGCGCCAGGACAGGAACAGAGGAGACATCATTAGCTTCCTGCTGACGGATAACTCCAGCTAGATGCAAGCTGGCCAGAGTATGGCGTCACACAGGGGATGTCAGGCGGCACAATGATATCACTACATCATAGTGTCCAGCGCACACTGCTAACCAAGACAGAAACCCTTATTGTATGTGCTCACGTTGAGTATTTGCTAGCAGAAATTTCTGCAAGGTTTCTGCCAATCGGCAGCGTTTTTGTATGCCTTTTTTTTACTGTGCATTCAATGGGTCAAAAACACGGCAAAAATGCACAAAGAATTGACATGCTGCGGATTTAAACACACAGCATATCCTGAAAGGAAAATTACTGATCACGTGTACACCACTTCAGGCCTCTTATTGACTTTGCTGGCATAAGGATTCTCTAACATTTTTGGGCCAATTCCACATGGAAAAACGCATAAAAAATGCACCGGGTGCAAACAGCCTGAAGGAAACTCTGCTTTGGATTGAGAGCCTTGATTCTGTGAGTAAAAGCTTTTTTTTATATATATATATATATATATATATATATATATTTATATATTATTTGACCACTGAATAGGGAGCTGTGGGGACATCATATTTTATGGGGAGGTTATGGGGGACATTATGCCTGGACTGTGGGGATAGAACATTATACGGTGGTTGTGGGGTCCACTATACCTGGGCTGTGGGGACATCATACTGTATTGGAGGCTATGAGGCACATTATACTGGGGGCTGAGATGACCATACTGTACTGGAGATTGTTGGGAACCCTACAGTCATGGCCAAAAGTTTTGAGAATGACACAAATATGATATTTTCTCATGATCTCTGCCCTCTGGTTTTTATGTGTGTTTGACAGATGTTTTTTATCACAGACAGAAATATAATAATTGTAAACATATGAGTAACAAAAGCTTATATTGACAGTTAGAATGAGTTAATGCAGCAAGTCAATATTTGCAGTGTTGACCCTTCTTCTTCAGGACCTCTGCAATTCTCCCTGGCATGCTCTCAATCAACTTCTGGACCAAATCCTGACTGATAGCAGTCCATTCTTGCACAATCAATGCTTTCATTTTGTCAGAATTTTTAGGTTTTTGTTTGCCGTCTCTTGATGATTGACCACAAGTTCTCAATGGGATTAAGATCTGGGGAGTTTCCAGGCCATGGACCCAAAATCTCTATGTTTTGTTCCCTGAGCCACTTAGTTATCACCTTTGCTTTATGGCAAGGTGCTCCATCATGCTGGAAAAGGCATTGTTGATACGCCAAACTGCTCTTGGAGGGTTGGGAGAAGTTGCTCTTGGAGGACATTCTGGTACCATTCTTTATTCATGGCTGTGTTTTTAGGCAAGACTGTGAGAGAGCCGATTCCCTTGACTGAGAAGCAACCCCACACATGAATGGTTTCAGGATGCTTAACAGTTGGCATGAGACAAGACTGGTGGTAGCGCTCACCTTGTCTTCTCCGAATGAGGCGTTTTCCTGATGTCCCAAACAATCGAAAAGGGGATTCATCAGAGAAAATAACTTTACCCCAGTCCTCAGCAGTCCACTGCCTGTACCTTTTGCAGAATATCAGTCTGTCCATGATGTTTTTTCTGGAGAGAAGTGGCTTCTTTGCTGCCCTCCTTGAGACCAGGCCTTGCTCCATGAGTCTCCGCCTCACAGTGCGTGCAGATGCACTCACACCTGCCTGCTGCCATTCCTGAGCAAGCTCTGCACTGCTGGTAGCCCGATCCCGCAGCTGAAACACTTTTAAGAGACGGTCCTGGCGCTTGCTGGTCTTACTTGGGCGCCCTGAAGCCTTTTTGCCAAGAATGGAACCTCTCTCCTTGAAGTTCTTGATGATGCAATAGATTGTTGACTGAGGTGCAATCTTTCTAGCTGCGATACTCTTCTCTGTTAGGCCATTTTTGTGCATTGCAATGATGACTGCACGTGTTTCTTTAGAGATAACCATGGTTAACAGAAGAGAAACAATGATGCCAAGCACCAGCCTCCTTTTAAAGTGTCCAGTGGTGTCATTCTTACTTAATCATGACAGATTGATCTCCAGCCATGTCCTCATCAACACCCACACCTGTGTTAATGGAGCAATCACTGAAAAGAGGTTAGCTGGTCCTTTTAAGGCAGGGCTGCAATGATGTTGAAATGTGTTTTGGGGGATAAAGTTCATTTTCTAGCCAAATATTGACTTTGCAAGTAATTGCTGTTAAGCTGATCACTCTTTATAACATTCTGGAGTATATGCAAATTGCCATTAGAAAAACTGAAGCAGTAGACTTTGTAAAAATTAATATTTGTGTCATTCTCAAAACTTTTGGCCATGACTGTATATTGAAGGCTGTGGTGCCCATAATGTATGGAGGGTGGTGGATATCATACTGAGGGGGCCATAATACTGTATTTGGGAACGTCGTGGTCAGTATACTATACTGTGGAGGATATCATACTATATATGGGGGGCTGTGGCAGACATCATACTGTATGAGGAACTGTGGTGGACATTATACTGTATGGAGGGGTTGTGGGGGCCATCTTACTGTATGGGGCATTGGATGACATTATATTCTGCATAAATTGCTGCAGGTGCCATTATATTGTGTATAAAGAGCTGGGGAGGCCCATTACACTATATGGAGGACTGTGGGATCCATAATACAGTGAGAGATATATTATATGGGGGACTGTAGTGACCTTACTGTATGGTGGGCAGTGGTGGACATCATACTATATATTGGCACCAGAAACACCATCAGTTTTGTTGCAAGCTGTATTTCTCGCATAATGGACACAAACAGAATTAGATTTACCCCTTTAAAAATAATGGGGTCTGTTTAGTTTCCATTAGGGCATCTGTGGATCCCCAGGAGTTTGGTTGCCATAATAGCCTTGTCTCCCTCGGGGGGGGGGGGTGATGTCATGCCTGGAAGCAAGGAGGGATTCACTTAGCAGGTAATACCAGCATACAACAACTTTCCCAACTCCGGACCAGAAGGGGCAGCTCTGTCACCTGGTTTCAGGAGAGCTGCTTTGTAAGTTCTGACCTGGAGGAGGGGTTAGTTAGTTAAAGCCTGAGCGAGGTTGAGAGAAGACGTTGTGGAGAGAGCCTGGGAGTGGAGCTGCAGCTAAGCTCACCCAGGCCAGAGCGCTAGTGAACGGGCACCGGAGCCTGAGGCTGTGCGGGTATTAAAGTCCCAGCATCAGAATCCGGAGGGCAGGATACTCCAAGTCCCCTGGCTCCCCTACTGATACTCGACGACACAGCAGCACGTGAGAGCCGGAGCCGCCAAACAGGAGCGACCCCTGAAACAGGCTCAAGCTGCCTGTCATGCGAGTGGAGATCTACCCAAAACATCAGATAGAAAAAGGGGGCTTGAAAAGAGCTTAGAGCAGCAAGTACCTCAGAGGACTGCGCCAGAAAGGAGTCCTGACAACCCACCTGGTTGGGGGAGATTCCAATTTGCTGACCGGCTCCAGAACCATCTGTAACCTGAGCCCTGGACTGTACCAATGTGGAGCCCAGCTGTGACTGAATCCACATCTTCCAGAAGGGTGCACTGAAGGAAGATCCCACTAGAGGTCATTACACATACACACACGTACAGCTCACCCTAAGAGACCACCAGAGGGAGCTGTGTTAGGCATATAAAACGAAGTTTAGTTTCAGTTTCTGCTCAGTCATCTCTGAGAGAAGTTCAGAGTCTGCTGAGAGTCTGCTGAGAGAGCTCAAAGAGAGAGCTCAGAGAGAGAGCAGAGCAGCCATTGCTAGGGAGTCTGCTCAGAGAGCTCAGTCTGCAAGTGGAGTCTAGTAAGAGTGACACAGAGACATCACTCCAGCCTAGTCAGAGCTGAATTCAGAAGCATAGCTCAGCAGAAAGCGTGCCGACGCTTAAAGAGCGGCGAAGAGGCAGCCCACCAACTGCCAGCGTGTGTGATCGTGTGAGATCTAGGTAGGCCGAAGGCAAGTGGAAAAGTTTATGAGACAGTGGAGCCTTAATAGCTCATCTCAGCAAGTATTCACCGGACACCGGGGTCCGAGCCTATAGGGATCTCCACGACCCATTGGGAGAACACCGGAGTTCCTGGAGGACTACAAGTCCCAGGAGTACCACAGAGCTGATACGTAGCTGGATCAGAAGAACGGAGTCTAGCAGGGCACTGCAAATAGAGACTGTGTGCTTCAGGAGAAGGTCCAATCACAAGATCAGCCAGGTGCAAAACAGAGACCAAGTTAGACCTAGCTTCAGGCAGGTCAGGACTTTATCACACAAAGGCAGAAGACAGGAGGCCACACACCTACCAGTGGAGGAATCTCGATGTGCATCCTTCACCCTACAGTGCTCCGGGGAGTATCTGCAACACCTACAGTAAAGGTACCAAAGTGACTTATGTGTGTGTCTCCCTTCTTATCTCTGACTGCTGGGTCCCCGTCGATCCTGCACCTTTGTATATCTATCTGCCCTGGAGTATCACTCAGCCTTACTTGTGGAAGGCTTAACACCTAGCTGCCGAATATCAACCCTCCAGTGGACCTGCATAGCAGCGCTGGTCATCCTGACCAGGCACCACAAGTGGCGTCACGAATCCCCATATCATTATCCAAGTCAACTGTAAATATCCCACATTACAGTGAGCGCCCAGGGCACGGACCGAGCTGTGCTACTTGTGACCTTCCCCATAGACTTCAACGGGCTCGGTGCCGAGTACCCCATAGCCCTGGTGTTGTGCGACTCATCTTTCTCTGGCGTCACGAACAGGATTTCGTGCCCTGCAGCAACGGAGTAATTTGTGCCCGTTGCCACCGGGTACTGTGTGCCTAAAGACTGTGTTTTGTATGTGGTGAAGATTTCCCGCCATTTGCCCGCCATTTACAGCGCCACGGCGCGAAAACTAGTGGGCGTACCTGCAAAAGCGCGCTGAGTCCTGGACACGCCCCCAACGCTGACGCGGCGGCAGGTCCTGTGAAGAGCTACAGTGAACGCTCTGACGTCAGAGCGCCAGCGACACAGGTCCTCCTGCGCCCTGCGGAGCTGCAGCCTTCAGAGAAGGTAGGCTACGATTAACTAGGGGGGGCGCAGACATGTCGCAGCCAGCCGACAACGCGGCCCAGGTCGACGATGTGGCCCAGGCCGATAGCCCTAATGACTTACCCCTTGGCTGTGCCGCACAGGCTGTAAATGCTGGCCCCTCACCTGGTCCTGTGGTCCCAATAGTACCGCTAACGCTGCCATACATGCCAGGAGCGAAGTGGCTCCCTCAGTACAGCGGCAAGCCAGACACCCTGTCAGGGTTCAAACGGAAAATATGCAGCATAATAGACATGTACCCTATGACAGAAAAGCAGAGAGCTGCGGTGGTAGTGGGACAGTTAACTGGAGCTGCAGAGAGAAGTAGAAACTTGGACAGCTGCAGATCAGGAGTCAGTGCTTGCAATTTTCTTAAAGCTACAGACTATCTTTGAGGACCGCACTGAAACAGATCTCCGGATATTTTTTACCAATGCTCCCAGAAACCAGATGACAGCATTAGGGACTATGCCTGCCGACTACAAGGGGCCCTGCTAGCACTCAAACAAGTTAACCCCATGAGTGTCTCCAACGAAAATAAAATGTTAAAAGAACAATTTGTACGGGGATTAAAGTCCCAAGCTGAAAGCCGGACTGTGCACTGGTGGTCCTTGGATCATCCTGATGCTATCTTTGATGCTCTTAAGGACATGGCTATAAAAGGACTGCGACCCCTGGAAACACCCGGGATAGCAACCCAGTGTCACCCGAGTGAAGCCACCCTACAGCCAGCAGCATCCACCTTTTCCCCATTGGTTGCGGAAGCCAAAACGCAGGTGGTGCCCCTTACTGAGCTGGACTGTCTGCGCTCAGAAGTGCGCCAGTTGACCAAAAACCTGGCCACTGTAATGAGTGCCCTGCAACTGTTGACGGAGGAAGAAGGAAAGATCCTGCTAGCTGACTGCCCAGAGGATGTCCCTTGGATGTGCCGGAGGAGAGGGAGGACGTCGCCCCACAGGAGGAGGACAACGCCACCCCCAGGAAGGACCCGCGACCAGCATCATCCCCGCCGAGAGATCATCTGCTACCGCTGCCACAGAGAAGGTCACCCAGCACGTCGGTGTCCTTTAAACGAGCAAATCCTGGGTCCGAGGGCCAACACCCAGGAATAGACTCCTCAGGCCCCTCAGACTGGAACCGCAGGTTTGTGGGAGGAAGACCTTACCTGTCCATCATACTGGACGGGATCGCAATCCCTGCCCTGCTGGACACTGGATCTCAGGTAACCGTCATACCTGATGTTCTTTACAATAAATACTGGTCCAGTGACGGTCTCCAACACCCAAACCCTGACTTTGCCGTATACGCCTCTAATGGCCTCCCTCTTGACTTACTGGGGGCTAAAAATGTAGACGTAAAAGTGGGGAGAGTGGAGCTAAAGAATCAGGGACTTCTTGTAGTAAAGACTGTTAATGAGGAAAATGGGTTGAACGTGGTTTTAGGCACTAACATTATTAGTAACTGTTTGGAGGAGGTTGTGTTTTTACTCCAACAGCTCGCCGAAGTTGCCAGACCAAGGCAAAAGGGAGTGATCCGGAAGGAGATCCGAACCCTGATGTGCCAGCAGCAAGTGAGACTGACCGGTGGTGAGATTGGTAATGTTCGGGTAACAGACCCGAACCCCATTGTGATACCCCCAATGAGTGAAATGCTTATTTGGTGTAGAGCAGCAATAGGTCTGAGAGGACAGAACTACCAAGCAGTAGTAGAGCCCCATTGTTCAGAACACAGACCTACACTCTTGACTGCCATAGGGGTAGTGGAGGTACATAATGGGAGGGTGCCAGTGCGTCTTCTCAACTGGGGAGAGGATGAAGTCAAATTACCACGTTATGCCACTGTTGCTAAGTTACATGCTGTGGATAATAACTCCATTCACCCGACGGAGCCCTTAACCTCCCCACAACCAGTGGAGGATAACGGTCCGACCACCCAGGTGGAGGATTGGTGTCAGCAGCTCCATGTCGGGACAGACACCACTCCAGCCCACCAGAAACAAGGAGTATATCGAGTAGTTCAGGAGTATGCACAGGTATTCAGCAAACACCCACTCGACTTTGGGAAAATTAAAGGGGTTCAACATCACATCCCCACAGGCAATCATCCCCCCATTAAAGAACGGTACAGGCCTATACCTCCAGCACACTACCAGAAAGCCAAGGAGATGTTGCGTGATATGAAGGAAGCAGGGGTGATAAGGGATAGTTGCAGTCCCTGGGCAGCACCTCTAGTCTTAGTCAGGAAAAAGGATGGAAGCATGAGAATGTGTGTAGATTACAGACAAGTAAACCGCATTACACATAAAGATGCATACCCTTTACCACGCATTGAGGAATCCTTAGCTGCACTAAAGACTGCTAATTACTTTTCCACCCTTGACCTCACTAGTGGGTACTGGCAAGTAGCTGTGGCTGAGGAGGATCGGGAGAAGACGGCTTTCACCACCCCGATGGGACTCTGTGAGTTCGACAGGATGCCGTTTGGACTCAGCAGTGCCCCTGGCACGTTCCAGAGAGTGATGGAGAGCTGCCTGGGACATCTCAACTTTGAAACCATGTTGCTGTACCTGGACGACGTAATTGTGTACTCCAAGACGTATGAAGATCACTTGAAGCACCTGGCGGAGGTATTTGAGTCACTGTCCAAGTATGGGATGAAACTGAAGCCTTCAAAGTGCCATCTGCTCAAACAAAAGGTACAGTATCTGGGACATATTGTCAGCTCAGAAGGAGTAGCGCCAGACCCTGAGAAGATCACTGCCATCCAGAAATGGCCGGAGCCGAAAAATCTCAAGGAGGTGCGACAGTTCCTGGGACTGACAGGATACTACCGGAGGTTTGTGAAGGATTACACCAAGAAAGCAGCGCCTCTGCAAGACCTCCTGGTAGGACAGTCCCTCAAAAGCAGGAATTCTCCATTCCATTGGGGTAAAGAACAGGCAGAAGCATTCAAGGAAATGAAGGAGATCCTGACAGGTGATGAAATCCTAGCCTATCCTGACTACAGCCAGCCGTTCCTGCTGTATACTGATGCCAGCAATGAGGGATTGGGAGCTGTCCTCAGTCAGAAGCAAAATGGCCTGGAGAAAGTCATCGCCTATGCAAGCAGAAGCTCCGCCCGACAGAGAGGAACCCAGAGAACTACAGCAGCTTCAAGTTGGAGTTCCTGGCACTGGTCTGGGCCATCACAGAGAGGTTTAAGCACTACCTAGCCTCCAGCAAGTTCACTGCCTACACCGATAACAACCCCTTGACGCATCTTGAAACAGCTAAGCTGGGAGCCATGGAACAACGATGGATGGCTCGACTGTCAAACTACCAATTCACAATCAAGTACCGAGCAGGCCGCAAGAATGCCAACGCTGATGCCCTATCCAGGATGCCTCATGAGTCGGACACAGAAGAAGAAGTGGATGATCTGGAAGAGATTGAACTACCTGCCTTTCACAGGAATGGGATGATCCACGAGCAACAAGCCAGCAGGAGGCCGCGTGGTAAGACGTTAAATCCTTTACCTCACCACAGCTGGAAGGAGACTCAGGACAGCGATCCAGTTGTGAGCCGAATCAAGGAGCTGATAACTCAAGAAGGTTCCTCCTTGGAGAAGGATGCGCCTCTACAAGCAAGGCAGCTGTGGAATGAGAGAAGCCGGTTGTTCATCTACCGTGAGAAGCTGTGTCGGAGGTACGTCAACCCAAGGACCCATGAGATGGTATGGCAGATAGTAGTCCCCAGAGCAGACATCCAGATGGTGTTAGAAGCCTACCACGATCAAGCGGGACACTTTGGCTGGAAGAAGCTGGAGACCCTGTTGAAGTGTCGTTTCTACTGGGTGGGAATGCGCAGCTCCATCGAGAGGTGGTGCCAGAACTGTGGACCCTGTGGCCTCAGAAGAAAGGACTACAGCAGTCAGAAGGCCCCCTGCAACCCATCAAGACGACTCGTCCCTTGGAGATCGTGGCTCTGGACCATGTCAAGTTGTCACCCAGCTGGTCAGGATACTCTTATGCCCTGACTATGGTGGACCACTACTCCAGGTTCCTGGTGGTCGCCACTGTCAAAGATCTGACGGCAGAAACAGCAGCAAAGATGTTCCAAGCGTATTTCTGCAGACCACACGGATATCCTGAGCAGGTGCTAACTGATCAAGGCCCAGCCTTCGAGGCCGAATTGTTCAAAGAGTTCTGTCACTTGTACGGGTGTAAGAAGATAAGAACCACACCGTACCACCCCCAAACTAATGGTCTCTGTGAGAAGATGAACCACATCGTCATTGACCTGTTGAAGACAGTACCACTTGAAGAGAGAAATTGGTGGCCAGACTTACTACCTGACCTGGTAGATCTGTACAATCACATACCTGTGAGTTCCACCAACTGCACCCCAGCCTACCTCATGCGGGCAAGACCAGGAAAACTGCCCATGGATCTGGAGCTTGGTGTTGTAGAACCAGAAGCAGATGTGACTACTGAGGACTGGGACACAAACAGACAGGAACAGTACAGAAAAGTACAAGCCTGCGTTGAAGAAAGTCTAAATCGAGTCAGGGATAAACAAGAAGATCGCTACAACAAAAGTGCGCCAGCTGAACCTTTCGCACCAGGTGAAATCGTACTGAAAAGAAAGAGGAGGTTACACAAACTCGACGATCAATGGGAAAGAGAGCCGTACATCATTCAGAATTCAAGGTTTGACAACAAGAAAACGTGCATAATTAGCAAAGATGGAGGAAGAACGACTGCAACTGTATCCAGAGATCACCTAAAGTTGTGTCCAAATCCGTTAAAACTTCAAGAGGAAGAACCTGTTGTCAATCAGAAAGAGCATGATGAAGCAGTCATCCATACAGACTTAGGAGATTTCCCCCGGATTGGCCCAGAATTGGAGATGCCGTAATCGTTCCCGTGCTTCAATTCTATCAACCACAAGAAGAACCTCTACATCCAGTTGCACCAGTTGTTGCAGTAGAGTCAGTACCAGAGGAACCTGCCCCAGCAGAACCTCAACAGGTGGAATCCCAAGAAGTTGAACCTCAAGAAGAAGGATCCCCTGCAGAAGTTGAGCCAGTTCATCCAACTCCCAGTATACTTGCCAGATCCCTAGAGAGGCTAAGGCAGTACTACAACTTACCTGCACGCAGGGATAACAGGGTAACTGACACCTCACCTACCACTACACCACGTAGGTCAGTACGCATAACAAGAGGGCAATTACCTGTTAGGTACAGAGAGTAGGACCTAACCCATGTAAATAACTGTCAAGAACCACTGTATATAACTGTATATATTGTTATAATATGCCTTTGTAATACTGCTATTTATTAACCTATTATTCCTTTTTTATATTGAAACAAGTAAATGGACATTATTTTACTTGTTTTCTCCACCCTTTTGAGCATCCTTTTTTCCAAAAGAGACTGGGACTTTTATGGTTGCTCAAATTCCTCAACCCCTCATTATGCTAATGTATATAGTTGTTTATTTACCGTTATGCAACCGTTTAAGAGTGCCTTACCTCCTGTAAAGGAAGAGTTATTTATAAAATGTTATTGTTCTTTGTTTTTGTATTTCAGCCCCGGAGTGCTGAGTTCTACTAGGGGGGAATGTGGAGCCCAGCTGTGACTGAATCCACATCTTCCAGAAGGGTGCACTGAAGGAAGATCCCACTAGAGGTCATTACACATACACACACGTACAGCTCACCCTAAGAGACCACCAGAGGGAGCTGTGTTAGGCATATAAAACGAAGTTTAGTTTCAGTTTCTGCTCAGTCATCTCTGAGAGAAGTTCAGAGTCTGCTGAGAGTCTGCTGAGAGAGCTCAAAGAGAGAGCTCAGAGAGAGAGCAGAGCAGCCATTGCTAGGGAGTCTGCTCAGAGAGCTCAGTCTGCAAGTGGAGTCTAGTAAGAGTGACACAGAGACATCACTCCAGCCTAGTCAGAGCTGAATTCAGAAGCATAGCTCAGCAGAAAGCGTGCCGACGCTTAAAGAGCGGCGAAGAGGCAGCCCACCAACTGCCAGCGTGTGTGATCGTGTGAGATCTAGGTAGGCCGAAGGCAAGTGGAAAAGTTTATGAGACAGTGGAGCCTTAATAGCTCATCTCAGCAAGTATTCACCGGACACCGGGGTCCGAGCCTATAGGGATCTCCACGACCCATTGGGAGAACACCGGAGTTCCTGGAGGACTACAAGTCCCAGGAGTACCACAGAGCTGATACGTAGCTGGATCAGAAGAACGGAGTCTAGCAGGGCACTGTAAATAGAAACTGTGTGCTTCAGGAGAAGGTCCAATCACAAGATCAGCCAGGTGCAAAACGGAGACCAAGTTAGACCTAGCTTCAGGCAGGTCAGGACTTTATCACACAAAGGCAGAAGACAGGAGGCCACACACCTACCAGTGGAGGAATCTCGATGTGCATCCTTCACCCTACAGTGCTCCGGGGAGTATCTGCAACACCTACAGTAAAGGTACCAAAGTGACTTATGTGTGTGTCTCCCTTCTTATCTCTGACTGCTGGGTCCCCGTCGATCCTGCACCTTTGTATATCTATCTGCCCTGTAGGATCACTCAGCCTTACTTGTGGAAGGCTTAACACCTAGCTGCCGAATATCAACCCTCCAGTGGACCTGCATAGCAGTGCTGGTCATCCTGACCAGGCACCACAAGTGGCGTCACGAATCCCCATATCATTATCCAAGTCACCTGTAAATATCCCACATTACAGTGAGCGCCCAGGGCACGGACCGAGCTGTGCTACTTGTGACCTTCCCCATAGACTTCAACTACTGCCGAGTACCCCATAGCCCTGGTGTTGTGCGACTCACCTGCACTACTCATTAAAACGTAAAGGAAACAACAGCCTTTGTGTCCATCAGTCATTCCTTAAATCCTCAGCCTGCACCCCAACATCCTCATTTCCTCACAGCCTGTCATATCTGCCCTGGGGCCCTGCTCTACCCGTGTGGAGCAATAACACCTTTGCTGCACTACCATTGGCCTCGGAGGATCTGAACTGCAGCGTCGGCTATCCTTGGCCGAATACCGCGGGTGGCGTCATGAAACCTTCCCTTAAAATACCCCTCACCATTTCCATTGCAAGCCCAGGGCCAAGGACCGGGTCACTGCATGCCGTGACCATCCCTTTGAGAACTGTCAGACCCTACCCGAGTACCCCATGGCCCTGTAGGGTGTTGAACATCCGTCAACTGCTGGACACCTTAACTGAAACCAAATGACCCCCCATTATAGTTTCCATGACTATTGTTGAGTCTGACATTAAAATAGCATATCAGGGATGAATATTGCTATTTGTTCCTGGCATAGTGTGAATAGTCTGCAAGAATTGATTAATATCTAACTGTGAAATTGCATCCGTATTAAAGGAGTTGTCGACTACTCGGACAACCAATTTTCAATCCCTATGTTTCCACCTTTCATAATAATAACATGTGTACTCGCCTCCATTGCTGGTAACGTTCCAGTGGTGTTGGCACTAGCTCTCGCCAGGGATTGCATGACATTATGTGACGCAATCCCTGCAGCCAATCAGTAGCCGCTTTTCTTTCGCCTCCGGGCAAATCACATACATCCAGAGAAAATGAGATAGAAGTATCTCTTGTTTACTGCGGATGTATGTGATTAGTCCAAAGCATGGGAGAGTGAAGCCAGCAGTGACTGGCCTCAGGGATTGTGTGACATAACAATGCCAGTGCTGACAACTCTGGAACGGCGTTGACAACTGAGGTGAGTATAGTAACATAGTTATAGCGAAAAAAGACATTTGTCCATCCAGTTCAAATCCATCCAGTTTAAGGCCGGAGTTACACTAGCAAGAAATACGAACGAGTGCTATGCGAGAAAAAATCGCATAGCACTCGGACCAATGTTAATCTATGGGGCAGCTCCCATCATCCGAATTTTACTCGGCCGTATTATACGTGCAAGTGAAATCTCAGCATGCCGCGATTTGCAGCGTATTACGCAAGTAAAGCGGCAATGCAAGTCTATGGGTGCGAGAAAAATACGGATTACACACGGACCATCAGTGTGACTTACAGAAATACGCACTGGTGTACTTAGAAAAGCCGGCAATTCAATGCTATACTGTAAAATCACACTGACAGGTTAAAATAGAAGAGATAGAATACATGTATACACATAGTATAGGTATTATATATATACAGTCAGGGCCAGAAATATTTGGACAGTGACACAATTTTCACGAGTTGGGCTCTGCATGCCACCACATTGGATTTGAAATGAAACCTCTACAACAGAATTCAAGTGCAGATTGTAACGTTTAATTTGAAAGGTTGAACAAAAATATGTGTTAGAAAATGTAGGAATTGTACACATTTCTTTACAAACACTCCACATTTTAGGAGGTCAAAAGTAATTGGACAAATAAACATAACCCAAACAAAATATTTTTATTTTCAATATTTTGTGGCGAATCCTTTGGAGGCAATCACTGCCTTAAGTCTGGAACCCATGGACATCACCAAACGCTGGGTTTCCTCCTTCTTAATGCTTTGCCAGGCCTTTACAGCCGCAGCCTTCAGGTCTTGCTTGTTTGTGGGTCTTTCCCTCTTAAGTCTGGATTTCAGCAAGTGAAATGCATGCTCAATTGGGTTAAGATCTGGTGATTGACTTGGCCATTGAAGAATGTTCCACTTTTTTGCACTCATGAACTCCTGTGTAGCTTTGGCTGTATGCTTGGGGTCATTATCCATCTGTACTATGAAGCGCCGTCCAATCAAGTTTGCAGCATTTGGCTGAATCTGGGCTGAAAGTATATCCCGGTACACTTCAGAATTCATCCGGCTACTCTTGTCTGCTGTTATGTCATCAATAAACACAAGTGACCCAGTGCCATTGAAAGCCATGCATGGCCATGCCATCACGTTGCCTCCACCATGTTTTACAGAGGATGTGGTGTGCCTTGGATCATGTGCCGTTCCCTTTCTTCTCCAAACTTTTGGCTTTCCATCATTCTGGTACAGGTTGATCTTTGTCTCATCTGTCCATAGAATACTTTTCCAGAACTGAGCTGGCTTCTGGAGGTGTTTTTCAGCAAATTTAACTCTGGCCTGTCTATTTTTGGAATTGATGAATGGTTTGCATCTAGATGTGAACCCTTTGTATTTACTTTCATGAAGTCTTCTCTTTACTGTTGACTTAGAGACAGATACACCTACTTCACTGAGAGTGTTCTGGACTTCAGTTGATGTTGTGAACGGGTTCTTCTTCACCAAAGAAAGTATGCGGCGATCATCCACCACTGTTGTCTTCCGTGGGCTCCCAGGTCTTTTTGGATTGATGAGTTCACCAGTGCTTTCTTTCTTTCTCAGGATGTACCAAATTGTAGATTTTGCCACTTCTAATGTTGTAGCAATTTCTTGGATGGGTTTTTTTCTGTTCTTGCAGCTTAAGGATGGCTTGTTTCACCTGCATGGTGAGCTCCTGTGACCACATGTTTCCTTCACAGCAAAACCTTCCAAATGCAAACACCACACCTCAAATCAACTCCGGCCCTTTCATCTGCTTAATTGAGAATGACATAACAAAGGGATTGCCCACACCTGTCCATGAAATAGCCTTGGAGTCATTTGTCCAATTACTTTTGGTCCCTTTAAAAACAGGGTGGCACATGTTAAGGAGCTGAAACTCCGAAACCCTTCATCCAATTTTAATGTGGATACCCTCAAATGAAAGCTGAAAGTCTGAACTTCAACTGCATCTGAATTGTTTTGTTTCAAATTCATTGTGGTAATGTCTAGAACCAAAATTAGATAAATGTCTCTGTCCAAATATTTATGGACCTAACTGTATATATATGCCATTGACACACACACATATATATTTAATACAGAGATAGATAGCAGAATAGCCGATAATTCAATTGTCGGCATCTGTAAAATCATTACAGAACCCGACAGGATATGACACATGGTTACATACAGTAAACCATTGCATATCCGTTATTTTTTTTATATGTCCCTCACTAATAGTGTTAGTAGTGTAGGTGTGTAATATTTTGGAGCTGTAGGTGTTAAATTAAAGGATTAATTCACGGAAAAAAATTGCGTGGGCTCCCGCGCAATTTTCTCTGCCAGAGAGAGCAAGCCAGTGACTGAGGGCAGAAATTAATAGTCTAGAGAGGGACAATTGTTTTTGGCCCCCCTGGCTAAAAAAATCTGCCCCCAGCCACCCCCACAGTCAGTTCACCACGGGTCAAGTGGGGAGTCAGCGCAGCCTAAGTGACATCAGCGGTACTCCCTGAGGCTGGCCATACTCCGACCTGACCCGCGGTGAACTGACAGCGTGGGAAGATGTTCAGAAACATTCCCACGCTAGTCAGTTCATCTCCCATCAGGCGGGGAAGCTGCGCAGGCAGCTTTTCCTTCATTCCTCCGTGGTTTACAGCTGGGCCGGTCGCATTAGCACCGCTCCCAGTTGTAAACTATTTAACCCCTTCAGATGGATTGCGGCGTGGGACTTGATTGTACGGTGGACAGGTATGAGTATAGTGTTGCTTTTTTATTTTGGATTTCTCCTAGGTGATCGATAGCTTCAGTGTGGAATGGGAGTGTAAGGCTATGTGCACACGTTGCGGAATTGCCATGGAAATTTCCGCGGCAATTCCGCACCTCCCTGCCGCGGGAAATACGCATATTATAGGTATGCGTATTCCCGCTAAACACTAGCGTTTTACAAGCAATCTGACAGGTTGGTCACACGAGTCAAACAAGTGTTTGACAAGTGTGACCAACTTTTTACTATTGATGCCGCCTATGTCGCATCAATAGTAAAAAGATCTAATGTAAAAATAATTAAAAAAAATAATAAATTGTGATATTCTCACCTTCCGGCCGCCCCCGCAGCTTTCCCGCCTCTCAGCGACGCTCCCGGCCAATCGCGTTCCCAGGCGTCCTTTGCGACAATCATCCCGATGACGTAGCATCACGCGAGACCGCTACGTCATCTGGGTGATTCTCGCAAAGGACTCCTGGGAATGGGAGCGTCGCTGAGAGGCGGGAAGGCTGCGGGGGCCGCCGGAAGGTGAGAATATCACTATTTTTTATTTTAATTATTGTTTTTACAGGGATATGGTACCAGGGCAGAGTCTCCTCTCCTCCAGACCCCGGGTACCATCCGCACATGAACCGCTTACTTTGCGCATGGTGGGCACAGTCACATGCGGAAAGTAATTGGTTCAATGCATTCCTATGGCGACGGAATCGCCGCGGTTCCGCAAAAAAGAATGAGCATGCTGCGGATTATCCCGCGATGCGATTCCGCCGCGGAAAAACCCGCATCATGTGCACAGCATTGCGGAATCTCATAGGTCATAATGAGTTGTATTGTGTATGCGGTTTTGCCGCGGTTTCGCGGCGTTTCCACCGCAAAAAAAACGCGGCAAAATCGCTAGGAATCCGCAACGTGTGCACATAGCCTAATAAAGATGGAAAAAATGTGTGTTTGGGTTAGGGTTGTGTGTTTATTTATTTCATTAAAAGTCTTCATTCTTAAGGCACTGCCACACTTAGCGATCGCACTAGCGATCATGACAACGACTTAACCTGGCGAGATCGCTAGTGTGATCGCTATGTGATCGCTAGTTAGATTCCAAACACAACTCATCAGCGATCTGTGATTCCAAACACAACTCATCAGCGATCTGTATAACGACCTCTGCGGTCGTTGGGAAAACCTAGTCCCACCTGCGACGCTGGTGAAGTCGCTCATAAAGGGTGTCACACTCAGCGATTCAGACTCACCAGCGGGACACCAACGGCCAAAAAATGGCTCAGAACGTTCATAAGCGATCAACGACATCTCAGCAGGGGCCACATCGCTGCTACATGTCACACACAGCTAAGTTGCTAACGAGATCGCTACTGCGTCATAAATGGTGACGCAGTAGCGATATCGCTAGCGATCTCGCTTAGTGTGGCATGCCCTTTAATGTGTGTGTGTTTTTTTTAACCCTTTCAGTCTAGAGGATTAATAATGGATAGTTGTCTTATTGACAGCTCTCCATTATTAACCAGGCTTAATGTCACCTTGCAATAGCAAGGTGTCATTAACCCCTTATTACCCCATATGCCACCACTACAAGGCAATGGGAAGAGAGAGAGTAAGTGCCAGAACTGGCGCATTTTACAGATGCGCATTTTCTGGGGTGGCTGGGGGCAGATTTTTTTAGCCAGGGGGGGCCCAAAAACAATGGTCCCTCTCTAGACTATTAATTTCTGACCTCAGTCACTGGCTTGCCCTCTCTGGCGGAGAAATTGCACGGGAGCCCATGCAAGTTTTTTCCGTGAATTAATCCTTTAACACCTACAGCTCCAAAATTTTACACACACACACAAACATTATTAGTGAGGTCATATAAAAAATAACGGATATACAATGTTATGGGATGAACACATGTCCATATCCCGTCAGGTTCTGTAATGATTTTGCAGAGCCGACAAATGAATTATTGGTTATATGCTATCTATATCTGTATGTAATATAAATATACATGCGATATGTCTTATTAGGCAAGTTTATTTGAGAGGATTCTTTTCATTATTGAAAACAACTCTGTTCTCAATCAACCCAAAAGACTCATAAATATCAAAGCTTAATATTTTTGGAAGTTGGAGTGTTTTTTTTTTTAGATTTGGCTATCTTAGGAGGATAGCTGTTTGTGCAGGTAACTATTACTGTGCAGAATTATTAGGCAACTTAAGAAAAACCAAATCTATACCCATCTCACTTGATTATTTTCACCAGGTAAACCAATATAACACAAAATTTAGAAATAAACATTTCTGACATTCAAAAACAAAAATCAGTGACCAATATAGCCACCTTTCTTTCCGATGACACTCAGACGCCTCCATCCATAGATTCTGTCAGTTGTTTGATCTGTTTAGGATCCACATTGCGTGCAGCAGCCACCGCAGCCTCCAGACACTGCTCCGAGAGGTGGACTGTTCTCCCTCCCTGTAGATCCCACCACAGCCTCCAGACACTGCTCCGAGAGGTGGACTGTTCTCCCTCCCTGTAGATCTCACCACAGCCTCCAGACACTGCTCCGAGAGGTGGACTGTTCTCCCTCCCTGTAGATCCCACCACAGCCTCCAGACACTGCTCCGAGAGGTGGACTGTTCTCCCTCCCTGTAGATCTCACCACAGCCTCCAGACACTGCTCCGAGAGGTGGACTGTTTTCCTCCCTGTAGATCTCACATTTTATGAGGGACCACAGGTTCTCTATGGGGTTCAGATCAGGTGAACAAGGGGCCATGTCATTATTTTTTCTTCTTTTAGACCTTCACTGGCCAGCCACGCTGTGGAGTATTTGGATGCATGTGATGGAGCATTGTCCTGCATGAAAATCATGTTTTCCTGGAATGACACCGACTTCTTCCTGTACCACTGCTTGAAGAAGGCGTCTTCCAGAAACTGGCAGTAGGTCTGGGAGTTGAGCTTCACTCCATCCTCAACCTGAAAAGGTCCCACAAGTTCATCTTTGATGATACCAGCCCATACCAGTACCCCACCTCCACCTTGCTGGCGTCTGAGTCGGAGTGGAGCTCTCTGCCCTTTACTGATCCAGCCTCGGGCCCATCCATCTGGCCCATCAAGAGTTACTCTCATTTCATCAGTCCATAAAACCTTACAAAAATCAGTCTTAAGATATTTCTTGGGCCAAACTTGACGTTTTATCTTGTGTTTCTTGTTCCAAGGTGGTCGTTTTTCAGCCTTCTTTACCGTGGCCATGTCCCTGAGTATGGCACACCTTGTGCTTTTTGATACTCCAGTAACGTTGCAGCTCTGAAATGTGGCAAAACTGGAGGCAAATGGCATCTTGGAAGCTTCACGCTTGATTTTCCTCAATTCATGGGCAGTTATTTTGCGCCTTTTTTTATCAACACGCTTTTTGTGACCCTGTTGGCTATTTGCCATGAAACGCTTGATTGTTCGGTGATCACGCTTCAAAAGTTTGGCAATTTCAAGACTGCTGCATCCCTCTGCAAGACATCTCACAATCTGTGACTTTTCAGAGTCCGTCAAATCTCTCTTCTGACCCATTTTGCCAAAGGAAAGGAAGTTGCCTAATAATTAAGCATACCTTATATAGGGTGTGATGTCATTAGACCACACCCCTCATTACAGAGATGCAAATCACCCGATTTACATAATTGGTAGTTGGCTTTCAAGCCTATACAGCTTGGAGTAGGACATGTATAAAAAGGATGATGTGATCAAAATACTCATTTGCCTAATTCTGCACACAGTGTACAGTCATGGCCAAAAGTTTTGAGAATGACACAAATATTATATTTTCATATGATCTGCTGCCCTCTGGGCCTCTTTATGTGTGTTTGACAGATGTTTTTATCACAGACAGAAATATAATAATTGCAAACATATGAGTAACAAAAGCTTATATTGACAGAATGAGTTAATGCAGCAAGTCAATATTTGCAGTGTTGACCCTTCTTCTTCAGGACCTCTGCAATTCTCCCTGGCATGCTCTCAATCAACTTCTGGACCAAATCCTGACTGATAGCAGTCCATTCTTGCACAATCAATGCTTTCATTTTGTCAGAATTTTTAGTTTTTTGTTTGTCCACCCGTCTCTTGATGATTGACCACAAGTTCTCAATGGGATTAAGATCTGGGGAGTTTCCAGGCCATGGACCCAAAATCTCTGTTTTGTTCCCTGAGCCATTTAGTTATCAGCTTTGCTTTATGGCAAGGTGCTCCATCATGCTGGAAAAGGCATTGTTGATCGCCAAACTGCTCTTGGAGGGTTGGGAGAAGTTGCTCTTGGAGGACATTCTGGTACCATTCTTTATTCATTGCTGTGTTTTTAGGCAAGACTGTGAGAGAGCCGATTCCCTTGGCTGAGAAGCAACCCCACACATGAATGGTTTCAGGATGCTTAACAGTTGGCATGAGACAAGACTGGTGGTAGTGCTCACCTTGTCTTCTCCGAATGAGGCGTTTTCCTGATGTCCCAAACAATCGAAAAGGGGATTCATTAGAGAAAATAACTTTACCCCAGTCCTCAGCAGTCCACTGCCTGTACCTTTTGCAGAATATCAGTCTGTCCATGATGTTTTTTTCTGGAGAGAAGTGGCTTATTTGCTGCCCTCCTTGAGACCAGGCCTTGCTCCAAGAGTCTCCGCCTCACAGTGCGTACAGATGCACTCACACCTGCCTGCTGCCATTCCTGAGCAAGCTCTGCACTGCTGGTAGCCCGATCCCGCAGCTGAAACACTTTTAAGAGACGGTCCTGGCGCTTGCTGGTCTTTCTTGGGCGCCCTGGAGCCTTTTTGGCAACAATGGAACCTCTCTCCTTGAAGTTCTTGATGATGCGATAGATTGTTGACTGAGGTGCAATCTTTCTAGCTGCGATACTCTTCCCTGTTAGGCCATTTTTGTGCATTGCAATGATGACTGCACGTGTTTCTTTAGAGATAACCATGGTTAACAGAAGAGAAACAATGATGCCAAGCACCAGCCTCCTTTTAAAGTGTCCAGTGGTGTCATTCTTACTTAATCATGACAGATTGATCTCCAGCCATGTCCTCATCAACACCCACACCTGTGTTAATGGAGCAATCACTGAAAAGAGGTTAGCTGGTCCTTTTAAGGCAGGGCTGCAATGATGTTGAAATGTGTTTTGGGGGATAAAGTTCATTTTCTAGCCAAATATTGACTTTGCAAGTAATTGCTGTTAAGCTGATCACTCTTTATAACATTCTGGAGTATATGCAAATTTCCATTAGAAAAAGTGAAGCAGTAGACTTTGTAAAAATTAATATTTGTGTCATTCTCAAAACTTTTGGCCATGACTGTATGTATATGTGTCTCACTGATATATATACACAGGGGTTGGACAAAATAATGGAAACGCCTAACGTTTTGGCATCATAATCTTCGAACATGTTATAAACATGTTATAAACCGTGACATATGGTAATGATTTGTAGTTGATTATTTGTGTTATGTGATGTGTGTTGCACTCGGTCCCAGCGCTGGCTCTGCACTCCGTTCTGCTCACTCACCTGTTCCTCTAGCTGTCCCCCTGCAGCAGTCTGCGCGCGGGCTGGGGTCTCCTGTCCCATCTGCTCCTAGGCGTCCTGTGTCCTCCTCCACTTCCTGGCACGCTGCTGGCAGGCCTCCAGTTAGTCTGCTTAGGACGCGAGGCCGCGCCCACGTCTCTCTTAAAGGGGCAGCGTGCATTTTTTGAAATAGCTAATTAACCAATGGCTGCGCACTCAGTACTATATCTGGTCACTCCACCATTAGGGGAGTGCCGGAGCAACGTGTTCTATCATTGCTACATCCGGTTCTGTTCCTGATCTGTCTGCGCTGCGTCTGCAGTCTCTGTGCTTCGCTGATACTGTTTGTCTCCTCAGATCCTTGCTAACCCGTATCTGGCTAACCTGGACTATCTCGGCTATTACTGGCGCAAGTGTCATCCCGTTCCGCCATCAGCCATCCGTACCCATGGACCGTGACAAGGTCACTGGAGCCAGCCTACTACCATCCGTTCTGGACCAGGACCTTACCCTTCTCTGTCAAGAACCCTCCACGGACTCTGTAAATACCTGTTACCCTTTTGATCCCTCTGGGACAGCTGCCACGTGTCCGGGGTCTAACTGGAGGTAGCACCTGTGTCCTCCGGGTATTCCATTCTGGTCCTGTTCGAGGGGCCTTACTACGGGTACCCGGGGCTCACTAGTTATGCCCCCTTCGGAGCCCCCCGGACCGCGGTCTCGAGGTTCCACATTAAAAAATAAAAACGAATGTGAACTTCACCACCTCTGCCTCCGCTTCCATTCGTTACAGATTGCTCCGGCCATGGAACCCGCTGGATCCCAGAGATCTCCGACCACGGATCTGTGCCAGGAGGTGACCCGTTTGGGAGTTCAACAGGACAAGATCACGACTTATCTACGCAGCTTGTCTACCCGCATGGATTCCTAAGGGTCCTCGTCTGCACCTGACTCTTCTATCAATAATAAGGTACCAGTTCCCATGGCAAGTCAAGGTCCCCGTCTGGCGGCTCCTACCCGTTTTCCAGGGTGACCCTACTCTGTGTCGGGGTTTCCTCAATCAGTGCACTCTACACTTCGAAATCTTGGGGCATATGTTTGCTTCTGACCGAGCCAAGGTGGGCTTCATCATGTCACACCTGGGAGGAGAGGCCCTCGCCTGGCTAAACCCGCTATGGGAGAGAGGGGATCCGCTGGTTAACGATCTTCAATCTTTCCTAGAGGCTTTTCACAGGACTTTCGATGAACCTGGTCGCACCACTTCGACTGCCTCAGCTCTGCTCCGCCTGCGCCAAGGTACTCTCACGGTAGCTCAGTATGCTGTTAAATTCCGCACCCTCTCGTCTGAATTATCGTGGAACAATGAGGCCCTGGTTGCTAACTTCTGGGAAGGCCTATCCGGAAGAATCAAGGATGAGCTGGCGGGACGGGACAGACCTACCCTCTTGGAAGAGCTAATATCCTTGGCAACCCGAATTGACCTTCGTTTTCAGGAGCGCTCCATGGAGATCAAGCGGGACAAAAGGTCCTATCACCTGGACTCTAGTTTGTACAAAACAGGTACTTCGCCCTCCGCCTCCGAGGCCATGGAGGTGGACCATGTAAGTTTGGCCACCCGCCGCCGGGAGGCACGTCGCAAGGAGGGAAGTTGTTACTACTGCGGTAGTTCTGAACATTTGATCCATTTCTGTCCTAAAAAGTCGGGAAACTCCAGTGCCTAGGTCCGGTAGGAGGGGCCAACCTAGGTAGAGAACAGTCCTCTCCCTCTTTACACATCTCAGTCTCCGTGTCCTATGGAGCAATAAAATTCTCCGAACATTGTCTACTGGATTCTGGAGCTGCAGGGAACTTCATCCAGCAGGTGGTTGTGGATCATTACCGCTTACCAGTCCAGCGTCTTCCTGATCCGTTACAGGTGTCCGCCGTGGATGGCAAACCGCTGACCGAGCCCGTCCAGTTTCAAACCGAGTTGGTGGAACTCCGGGTAGGTCTAATGCATACTGAACGAATGCGATTTTATGTATATCCCGGTTTATCCCATCCCATGCTTTTAGGTTTACCTTGGCTCCAGATGCATGAACCAGTCCTTAATTGGAAAACTGGAGAAGTTCTGCGTTGGGGAGATACCTGCATGAATCGTTGCTTAACCCGGATTCAACCTGTTTCGCCTCCAGTCCAGCCTGATACCCTGCCAGGGTTGCCTTCCGTCTATTGGTCCTTCTCTGACGTCTTTGGGAAAAAGGAGGCTGAGAGACTACCTCCACACAGGTCGTATGACTGTCAGATAGAGCTTCTTCCTGGAGCATCTCCTCCTCGCGGGAGAGTTTATCCCCTTTCACAGGCAGAGACTCAGGCCATGTTGGACTACATCCAAGAGAATCTGGCTAGAGGATTTATCCGAAAGTGATCATCACCGGCAGGAGCTGGATTCTTCTTTGTGAAGAAAAAGGATGGATCCTTGCGGCCCTGCATTGACTATCGGGGTCTAAATCAAATCACGGTAAAAAACAGGTATCCATTACCTCTTATTTCAGAGCTGTTTGATCGTCTCCGAGGGGCCAAGATCTTCACCAAATTGGACCTCAGAGGGGCCTACAACCTGATCCGAGTCAGAGAGGGGGACGAATGGAAAACAGCCTTCAACACCCGTGACGGCCACTATGAATACCTGATAATGCCATTCGGCCTAAGCAATGCACCTGCGGTTTTTCAGGAATTTGTTAATGACATTTTCAGGGACTTGCTCTATACTTGTGTCGTGGTTTACCTGGACGATATTTTGATTTTTTCTGCTGACTTGACGTCACACCGGAGGCAAGTACGCCTGTTCTTACAAAGACTGAGAGAGAACAGGCTATATGCCAAATATGAGAAATGCCTCTTTGAGCAGTCTTCTTTGCCTTTCCTTGGGTACATTGTATCTTCCACAGGATTGAAGATGGATCTGGAGAAGTTGTCTTCAGTTCTCAACTGGCCTCGTCCGTCTGGGCTAAAAGCCATACAAAGGTTCCTCGGGTTCGCCAATTACTATCGGCAATTTATTCCACACTTTTCCACCCGAGTGGCTCCAATCACAGCCTTAACCCGGAAAGGTGTAAACTCTAAGGAATGGTCCTCCGAGGCAGAAGAGGCCTTTGTTTCTCTCAAAAAAGCCTTCGCTTCCGCACCCGTTCTCCATCGTCCTAATTCAAGTGAGCAATTTTTTCTTGAAGTTGACGCTTCTTCCATAGGTGCAGGAGCAGTTCTGACCCAGAAGTCGTCTACCGGGCGGATGATCTCGTGTGGTTTTTTTTCCAAGGTTTTTTCTCCTGCAGAAAGGAACTACTCTGTCGGTGATCGCGAATTGTTGGCCATCAAATTGGCTCTGCAAGAATGGAGACATCTTCTTGAAGGAGCTCATCACCAGGTAATCATATTCACCGACCATAAAAACCTTGCCTATCTCCAATCTGCTTTAAGACTGAATCCCCGTCAGGCCCGTTGGGCATTATTTTTTGCCCGTTTCAATTTTGTACTTCATTTCCATCCAGCTGACAAGAACATCAAGGCAGACGCACTCTCTAGAGCCTTCTTGCCTCCTGAACTGGAGGAGGAACCTCAGCACATTATTGAACCTTCTAAGTTTGTCTCTGTTGCCTCCACTGATCTGGCCCGGCTTCCTCCTGGGAAGACTTTCGTGTCCGCTTCTGATCGTAGTCGTGTTCTGCGCTGGGGTCATTCTTCTAAGTTGGCTGGCCATGCTGGTCAGAGAAAGACGCAGCAACTCATCTCCCGTTATTACTGGTGGCCTACCATGGGCAAGGATATCCAGGAGTTCGTCGCAGCCTGTCCTTCATGTGCCCGTAACAAAACTGTTAAACATCTACCAGCCGGCAGGCTTCTGCCTCTTCTGATTCCGTCCGCTCCCTGGCAGCACATCGCGATGGATTTCATCACGGATCTTCCCATTTCTTCTGGCTGCTCAGTGGTATGGGTTGTGGTGGACCGCTTCTCTAAAATGGCCCACTTCGTTCCGCTATCTGGCCTCCCGTCTGCTCCAGAACTGGCCACTCACTTCATTCAGCACATCTTCCGTCTACATGGATTTCCTCTCCACATCGTGTCCGACAGGGGCATCCAGTTCACCTCTAAGTTCTGGAGAGGACTCTGTAAAATGGTAAAAATTGAACTAGATTTTTCTTCTGCATATCATCCCCAGTCTAATGGGCAAGTGGAGAGGATCAATCAAATCCTGGCTGGATACCTGCGTCACTTTGTCAACGCTCATCATAATGACTAGGTAGAATTACTGCCCTGGGCGGAATTCTCCTACAACAACCAAGTAAGTGAATCTTCTGGAAAGTCTCCCTTTCAGATTGTGTTTGGACTGCAACCCGGAATTCCTCTTCCTGTCTCGGGATTGTCTGATGTTCCGGCAGTCGATACCTTGTCTAAGAATTTCTCAGACATTTGGAGAGAGACCAGGTCGGCTTTGGAGAAAGCTTCTCAACGTACGAAAACGCATGCGGACAAAAGACGTTTGGAGGCTCCCATCTTTCGTCCAGGAGACAAGGTATGGCTCTCCTCCAAGTACATCCTCTGAAGTTACCATCGTACAAATTGGGTCCCCGTTTCATTGGTCCCTTTGAAGTCTTGAGACAAATCAACCCGGTCTCTTATAAACTGAGATTGCCTAATTCTCTACGAGTACCTAACTCCTTTCATGTTTCCCTCTTCAAACCAGTAGTGTTGAGCTCCTTCTTTAAGGACCCGGGTACCACTCCTGATCCGGTCTCTGAGGATGATGTTTTTGAGGTAAAACATATCTTGGCCTCTAAGAGAGTAAGAGGTAGGATCTATTACCTGGTGGACTGGAAACGTTTTGGTCCTGAGGAGAGGTCTTGGGAGCCTAAAGAGAACATCCAGGCTCC
Source organism: Oophaga sylvatica (assembly GCA_033576555.1). NCBI lineage: Eukaryota > Metazoa > Chordata > Amphibia > Anura > Dendrobatidae > Oophaga > Oophaga sylvatica. The sequence continues at coordinate 26,760 of JARQOD010004260.1, read as the reverse complement.
TCTTCTTCTTAAAAGATTTCACGCAGGCTTGAAAAAGAGGGGAGTAAAGAGGGGATACTGTTACACTCGGTCCCAGCGCTGGCTCTGCACTCCGTTCTGCTCACTCACCTGTTCCTCTAGCTGTCCCCCTGCAGCAGTCTGCGCGCGGGCTGGGGTCTCCTGTCCCATCTGCTCCTAGGCGTCCTGTGTCCTCCTCCACTTCCTGGCACGCTGCTGGCAGGCCTCCAGTTAGTCTGCTTAGGACGCGAGGCCGCGCCCACCGTCTCTCTTAAAGGGGCAGCGTGCATTTTGAAATAGCTAATTAACCAATGGCTGCGCACTCAGTACTATATCTGGTCACTCCACCATTAGGGGAGTGCCGGAGCAACGTGTTCTATCATTGCTACATCCGGTTCTGTTCCTGATCTGTCTGCGCTGCGTCTGCAGTCTCTGTGCTTCGCTGATACTGTTTGTCTCCTCAGATCCTTGCTAACCCGTATCTGGCTAACCTGGACTATCTCGGCTATTACTGGCGCAAGTGTCATCCCGTTCCGCCATCAGCCATCCGTACCCGTGGACCGTGACAAGGTCACTGGAGCCAGCCTACTACCATCCGTTCTGGACCAGGACCTTACCCTTCTCTGTCAAGAACCCTCCACGGACTCTGTAAATACCTGTTACCCTTTTGATCCCTCTGGGACAGCTGCCACGTGTCCGGGGTCTAACTGGAGGTAGCACCTGTGTCCTCCGGGTATTCCATTCTGGTCCTGTTCGAGGGGCCTTACTACGGGTACCCGGGGCTCACTAGTTACGCCCCCATCGGAGCCCCCCGGACCGCGGTCTCGAGGTTCCACATTAAAAAATAAAAACGAATGTGAACTTCACCACCTCTGCCTCCGCTTCCATTCGTTACAGATTGCTCCGGCCATGGAACCCGCTGGATCCCAGAGATCTCCGACCACGGATCTGTGCCAGGAGGTGACCCATTTGGGAGTTCAACAGGACAAGATCACGACTTATCTACGCAGCTTGTCTACCCGCATGGATTCCTTAGGGTCCTCGTCTGCACCTGACTCTTCTATCAATAATAAGGTACCAGTTCCCATGGCAAGTCAAGGTCCCCGTCTGGCGGCTCCTACCCGTTTTCAGGTGACCCTACTCTGTGTCGGGGTTTCCTCAATCAGTGCACTCTACACTTCGAAATCTTGGGGCATATGTTTGCTTCTGACCGAGCCAAGGTGGGCTTCATCATGTCACACCTGGGAGGAGAGGCCCTCGCCTGGCTAAACCCGCTATGGGAGAGAGGGGATCCGCTGGTTAACGATCTTCAATCTTTCCTAGAGGCTTTTCACAGGACTTTCGATGAACCTGGTCGCACCACTTCGACTGCCTCAGCTCTGCTCCACCTGCGCCAAGGTACTCTCACGGTAGCTCAGTATGCTGTTAAATTCCGCACCCTCTCGTCTGAATTATCGTGGAACAATGAGGCCCTGGTTGCTAACTTCTGGGAAGGCCTATCCGGAAGAATCAAGGATGAGCTGGCGGGACGGGACAGACCTACCCTCTTGGAAGAGCTAATATCCTTGGCAACCCGAATTGACCTTCGTTTTCAGGAGCGCTCCATGGAGATCAAGCGGGACAAAAGGTCCTATCACCTGGACTCTAGTTTGTACAAAACAGGTACTTCGCCCTCCGCCTCCGAGGCCATGGAGGTGGACCATGTAAGTTTGGCCACCCGCCGCCGGGAGGCACGTCGCAAGGAGGGAAGTTGTTACTACTGCGGTAGTTCTGAACATTTGATCCATTTCTGTCCTAAAAAGTCGGGAAACTCCAGTGCCTAGGTCCGGTAGGAGGGGCCAACCTAGGTAGAGAACAGTCCTCTCCCTCTTTACACATCTCAGTCTCCGTGTCCTATGGAGCAATAAAATTCTCCGAACATTGTCTACTGGATTCTGGAGCTGCAGGGAACTTCATCCAGCAGGTGGTTGTGGATCATTACCGCTTACCAGTCCAGCGTCTTCCTGATCCGTTACAGGTGTCCGCCGTGGATGGCAAACCGCTGACCGAGCCCGTCCAGTTTCAAACCGAGTTGGTGGAACTCCGGGTAGGTCTAATGCATACTGAACGAATGCGATTTTATGTATATCCCGGTTTATCCCATCCCATGCTTTTAGGTTTACCTTGGCTCCAGATGCATGAACCAGTCCTTAATTGGAAAACTGGAGAAGTTCTGCGTTGGGGAGATACCTGCATGAATCGTTGCTTAACCCGGATTCAACCTGTTTCGCCTCCAGTCCAGCCTGATACCCTGCCAGGGTTGCCTTCCGTCTATTGGTCCTTCTCTGACGTCTTTGGGAAAAAGGAGGCTGAGAGACTACCTCCACACAGGTCGTATGACTGTCAGATAGAGCTTCTTCCTGGAGCATCTCCTCCTCGCGGGAGAGTTTATCCCCTTTCACAGGCAGAGACTCAGGCCATGTTGGACTACATCCAAGAGAATCTGGCTAGAGGATTTATCCGAAAGTGATCATCACCGGCAGGAGCTGGATTCTTCTTTGTGAAGAAAAAGGATGAATCCTTGCGGCCCTGCATTGACTATCGGGGTCTAAATCAAATCACGGTAAAAAACAGGTATCCATTACCTCTTATTTCAGAGCTGTTTGATCGTCTCCGAGGGGCCAAGATCTTCACCAAATTGGACCTCAGAGGGGCCTACAACCTGATCCGAGTCAGAGAGGGGGACGAATGGAAAACAGCCTTCAACACCCGTGACGGCCACTATGAATACCTGATAATGCCATTCGGCCTAAGCAATGCACCTGCGGTTTTTCAGGAATTTGTTAATGACATTTTCAGGGACTTGCTCTATACTTGTGTCGTGGTTTACCTGGACGATATTTTGATTTTTTCTGCTGACTTGACGTCACACCGGAGGCAAGTACGCCTGTTCTTACAAAGACTGAGAGAGAACAGGCTATATGCCAAATATGAGAAATGCCTCTTTGAGCAGTCATCTTTGCCTTTCCTTGGGTACATTGTATCTTCCACAGGATTGAAGATGGATCCGGAGAAGTTGTCTGCAGTTCTCAACTGGCCTCGTCCGTCTGGGCTAAAAGCCATACAAAGGTTCCTCGGGTTCGCCAATTACTATCGGCAATTTATTCCACACTTTTCCACCCGAGTGGCTCCAATCACAGCCTTAACCCGGAAAGGTGTAAACTCTAAGGAATGGTCCTCCGAGGCAGAAGAGGCCTTTGTTTCTCTCAAAAAAGCCTTCGCTTCCGCACCCGTTCTCCATCGTCCTAATTCAAGTGAGCAATTTTTTCTTGAAGTTGACGCTTCTTCCATAGGTGCAGGAGCAGTTCTGACCCAGAAGTCGTCTACCGGGCGGATGATCTCGTGTGTTTTTTTTTCCAAGGTTTTTTCTCCTGCAGAAAGGAACTACTCTGTCGGTGATCGCGAATTGTTGGCCATCAAATTGGCTCTGCAAGAATGGAGACATCTTCTTGAAGGAGCTCATCACCAGGTAATCATATTCACCGACCATAAAAACCTTGCCTATCTCCAATCTGCTTTAAGACTGAATCCCCGTCAGGCCCGTTGGGCATTATTTTTTGCCCGTTTCAATTTTGTACTTCATTTCCATCCAGCTGACAAGAACATCAAGGCAGACGCACTCTCTAGAGCCTTCTTGCCTCCTGAGCTGGAGGAGGAACCTCAGCACATTATTGAACCTTCTAAGTTTGTCTCTGTTGCCTCCACTGATCTGGCCCGGCTTCCTCCTGGGAAGACTTTCGTGTCCGCTTCTGATCGTAGTCGTGTTCTGCGCTGGGGTCATTCTTCTAAGTTGGCTGGCCATGCTGGTCAGAGAAAGACGCAGCAACTCATCTCCCGTTATTACTGGTGGCCTACCATGGGCAAGGATATCCAGGAGTTCGTCGCAGCCTGTCCTTCATGTGCCCGTAACAAAACTGTTAAACATCTACCAGCCGGCAGGCTTCTGCCTCTTCTGATTCCGTCCGCTCCCTGGCAGCACATCGCGATGGATTTCATCATGGATCTTCCCATTTCTTCTGGCTGCTCAGTGGTATGGGTTGTGGTGGACCGCTTCTCTAAAATGGCCCACTTCGTTCCGCTATCTGGCCTCCCGTCTGCTCCAGAACTGGCCACTCACTTCATTCAGCACATCTTCCGTCTACATGGATTTCCTCTCCACATCGTGTCCGACAGGGGCGTCCAGTTCACCTCTAAGTTCTGGAGAGGACTCTGTAAAATGGTAAAAATTGAACTAGATTTTTCTTCTGCATATCATCCCCAGTCTAATGGGCAAGTGGAGAGGATCAATCAAATCCTGGCTGGATACCTGCGTCACTTCGTCAACGCTCATCATAATGACTAGGTAGAATTACTGCCCTGGGCGGAATTCTCCTACAACAACCAAGTAAGTGAATCTTCTGGAAAGTCTCCCTTTCAGATTGTGTTTGGACTGCAACCCGGAATTCCTCTTCCTGTCTCGGGATTGTCTGATGTTCCGGCAGTCGATACCTTGTCTAAGAATTTCTCAGACATTTGGAGAGAGACCAGGTCGGCTTTGGAGAAAGCTTCTCAACGTATGAAAACGCATGCGGACAAAAGACGTTTGGAGGCTCCCATCTTTCGTCCAGGAGACAAGGTATGGCTCTCCTCCAAGTACATCCGTCTGAAGTTACCATCGTACAAATTGGGTCCCCGTTTCATTGGTCCCTTTGAAGTCTTGAGACAAATCAACCCGGTCTCTTATAAACTGAGATTGCCTAATTCTCTACGAGTACCTAACTCCTTTCATGTTTCCCTCCTCAAACCAGTAGTGTTGAGCTCCTTCTTTAAGGACCCGGGTACCACTCCTGATCCGGTCTCTGAGGATGATGTTTTTGAGGTAAAACATATCTTGGCCTCTAAGAGAGTAAGAGGTAGGATCTATTACCTGGTGGACTGGAAAGGTTTTGGTCCTGAGGAGAGGTCTTGGGAGCCTAAAGAGAACATCCAGGCTCCTCTTCTTCTTAAAAGATTTCACGCAGGCTTGAAAAAGAGGGGGAGTAAAGAGGGGGATACTGTTACACTCGGTCCCAGCGCTGGCTCTGCACTCCGTTCTGCTCACTCACCTGTTCCTCTAGCTGTCCCCCTGCAGCAGTCTGCGCGCGGGCTGGGGTCTCCTGTCCCATCTGCTCCTAGGCGTCTCTGTGTCCTCCTCCACTTCCTGGCACGCTGCTGGCAGGCCTCCAGTTAGTCTGCTTAGGACGCGAGGCCGCGCCCACCGTCTCTCTTAAAGGGGCAGCGTGCATTTTGAAATAGCTAATTAACCAATGGCTGCGCACTCAGTACTATATCTGGTCACTCCACCATTAGGGGAGTGCCGGAGCAACGTGTTCTATCATTGCTACATCCGGTTCTGTTCCTGATCTGTCTGCGCTGCGTCTGCAGTCTCTGTGCTTCGCTGATACTGTTTGTCTCCTCAGATCCTTGCTAACCCGTATCTGGCTAACCTGGACTATCTCGCTATTACTGGCGCAAGTGTCATCCCGTTCCGCCATCAGCCATCCGTACCCGTGGACCGTGACAAGGTCACTGGAGCCAGCCTACTACCATCCGTTCTGGACCAGGACCTTACCCTTCTCTGTCAAGAACCCTCCACGGACTCTGTAAATACCTGTTACCCTTTTGGTCCCTCTGGGACAGCTGCCACGTGTCCGGGGTCTAACTGGAGGTAGCACCTGTGTCCTCCGGGTATTCCATTCTGGTCCTGTTCGAGGGGCCTTACTACGGGTACCCGGGCTCACTAGTTACTCCCCCTTCGGAGCCCCCCGGACCGCGGTCTCGAGGTTCCACATTAAAAAATAAAAACGAATGTGAACTTCAGCACCTCTGCCTCCGCTTCCATTCGTTACAATGTGTATGTAAATTTACTGTTTGTTTTGCATAATTGTAAGAACATTGATGAGAACCTGATACCAATGGCAGACCTCTCGGATTTTCAAAGAGGCCACATTGTTGGTGCTGGTATGGCAGGTGCTAGTGTAACCGACAGTGCCCGAATGCTTGGCGTGTCAAGAGGTCCTGTCTCCAAAGTAATGACTGCGTTTGAAAGAGAAGGAAAAACGTCCACAGTAAAGCACAGGTCCGGCCGAAAGTCGAAGTTGACTGAGAGAGAATGTCGGACTCTAAAGCGAATTGTGAGAGGATCGCAAGACCACGGCTCAGAAAATCACTGCAGAGCTCAATGAACACCTACAGAACCCAGTTTCCACGAAAACTTCGTCGGGAGCTGAACAAATCTGGATTCCACGGAAGAGCTGCAATTCGAAAACCGCTGCTCTCAATGATAAATGTTTCCAAGCGTTTACAGTGGTGAGAACCCTCCAGAATTGGTCCCTCGAGCCGTGGAAACGTGATATTCTCAGACGAATCATCGTTTACCCTATTTCCGACCTCTGGCCGCGTGTACGTTTGGAGACAGCCGAAAGAAGCATTCCATCCAGACTGCCTTCTCCCAACCGTAAAGCATGGCGGAGGTTCTGTGATGATCTGGGGTGCTATTTCGTGGAGATCCGCCGGGCCAATGATATCCCTTCATGGAAGAATTAACAGCCGCGATCATTTAGGTATTTTGGGCGACCAAGTGCATCCTATGGTTCAAGCAATGTTCCCGGAGGGGAACGCCATCTTTCAGGATGATAATGCAGCAATTCATACAGCTAGAATCGTTAAAGCATGGCACGAGGAACATTCTAATGAAGCTGAGCATCTCATCTGCCCCCACAATCCCCACACCTCAACATTATTGAGCATTTATGGTCGATTTTACAGATTCAAGTTAGACGTCGATTTCCGCCGCCATCGTCGCTCAAAGAACTGGAGGGTGTTTTCACTGAAGAATGGGCTAAAATTCCTTTGGAAACAATTCACACCTTGTATGAATCCATACCTCAGAGAATTGAGGCTGTAATCGCCGCAAAAGTTGGACCTTCACCATATTAAACTAACTTTTGTTGATGTTTCCAGGTGTTTCCATTATTTTGTCCAACCCCTGTATATATATATATAATATATATATATATATATATATATTATAATGTATAATAATAATGTATAATAATATATATATACAGTACAGACCAAAAGTTTGGACACACCTTCTCATTCAACGATTTTTCTGTGTTTTCACGACTATGAAAATTGTAGAATCACACTGAAGGCATCAAAACTATGAGTTATCACTGTGGAATTATACATTACACTTTACAAAAAAGTGTGAAACATCTGAAAATATGTCTTATATTCTAGGTTCTTCAAAGTAGCCACCTTTTGCTTTGATTACTGCTTTGCACGCAGAAAAGGTGAACGGATGGAGTCTACATGCCTGGTTCCCACCGTGAAGCATGGAAGAGGTGGTGTGATGGTGCGGGGGGCTTTGCTGGTGACACTGTTGGGGATTTATTCAAAATTGAAGGCATACTGAACCAGCATGGCTACCACAGCATCTTGCAGCGCATGCTATTCCACCCGGTTTGCGTTTAGTTGGACCATCATTTATTTTTCAACAGGACAATGACCCCAAACACCTCCAGGCTGTGTAAGGGCTATTTGACCAAGAAGGAGAGTGATGGGGTGCTACGCCAGATGACCTGGCCTCCACAGTCACCAGACCTGAACCCAATCCAGATGGTTTGGGGTGAGCTGGACCGCTCACCGCTTCAATTTTGAATAAATCCCCAACAGTGTCACCAGCAAAGCACCCCCACACCATCACACCACCTCCTCCATGCTTCACGGTGGGAACCAGGCATGTAGAGTCCATCCATTCACCTTTTCTGCGTGCAAAGCAGTAATCAAAGCAAAAGGTGAAGAACCTAGAATATAAGACATATTTTCAGTTGTTTCACACTTTTTTGTAAAGTGTAATGTATAATTCCACATGTGATAATTCATAGTTTTGATGCCTTCAGTGTGATTCTACAATTTTCACAGTCATGAAAATACAGAAATATCTTTGAATGAGAAGGTGTGTCCAAACTTTTGGTCTGTAGTATTTATTATATATATATATATATATATATATATATATATATATATATAGACTGTATATATGTTTTCAAGAATATTTGAGGCCATGGATCCATTATATGTCTATTTTTTAAGCCAGCGACAAAATCTCGCCATATGGATGACACGCGGATATTTTGATGCAAGGAAATCGCATCCTCGCATTGAAAACGGATTACATACTGATCACTGTTCCTGAAACATTGATGCGATTCTCAGCCGTAAAAAACGGACCGATTTTTATACGTTATGTATGACTCCAGCCTAAATGTTATTATTTTACAAAGGGGAAACATAGGGATGGAGAAAGGGTTGTCCAAGTAGTGAAGAACACCTTTAAGCCTCACCTCTAAAGTACATACTTTTTTTAACTTTTGCTAGTATTTTTGGTGAAAAAGGTAATAATTCTAGTAGAAGTCGTCGTGAGAGCTATTTTTACCTAAACCATCTGGGGTGGGAGGGAGAGGATGCATTAGGACTCCTGTGAGCTTCCTCTCTGACCCATTTCGTTGATTGGGGAGGGGGTGCCATTTGCCTCATTCGACTAGGTATCAAAATGACTTTCCCGGCCCTGCAGGAGTCCACAAATGATATCATAGTAGCATCTTCAAGAATTTAAAATCTGATCAGCATCTCGGTTTTTCTGGCACAAATGTATCAGAAAAACCTTGCTGACCCCTGTGATAAAACGTGCACACGGTCCGCCACACGGTAGCCCGGGGTATCACGGCTCGTGATCCCTCCGTGCCGCAAATGTAACGAAAACGCGCACACACACGACGGCTGCTGCCGTCCAACCCAGTAAACTGCAGGGATTTATAATTATCCCACTTCCACTTAGGAACTTGCAGCTCTCTGGCGCCCCCCTTATCCTCAGGTCAGTCAGGGAACTGCACCTAGGATAATTAGTCGCCAGACGGGTCACCTGGATGTGTGCTGGCTATTGGGCACGCTGCAGTGAGGGAATTATAATTACTCCGGGCCGCAGCCAGGCATACACTTATAAAACCCGCTCCGTCACTGCCAACGCCACCCCATAGGTCCACACTTTACACCCCTTCTTTTAAGCTGCCACCAGCTACGATTTACTTAAGGAACAATTTATCAAGAGGGTCCGTAGCAACCCCAAAACAGTAGCGTAGTACTTCAGGCACGTGCAAATTCGTTTATAGAGCAGGAGAAACAAACTAATAAATTTATAGGTTTATTCCGTAAAATACAGGCAGTGCTTATAGTTTAAAAGAAAGGTAACAAGCTGAGACAATATCGTTATGTACAAGGCAATTACAAAATAAACGGGATTAAAAGTGAAAGACTTACATGCTAGTTACATAGGCATAGGCAAGACTGGCTGGGGGGAGGAGCCACACGTCATAGTTCATTTGCAGATCTCTTAGTCAGGTCATCACAGCATGGACTGCCTAAGGGGGGCTCACCACAAGACTTATACCTGTGGGCTGCTGACCTCACAAAAGGGGTTGGTTTTTCTGGCCACCTCCCAGGGACAGAAGCCCTAGCTTTAGTCCTGGAAGATTATCAGGAGCATAGTTCATCCTGAGAACCTCGCAGAAGAATGGCAGACCTATCAATGATCTTACTTTAAAATGACGGTTCAGATGAGCCCAAACTTGTGTGAGATAGTTCATGGTGCGTCCGAGAATTCCATTTCTCGGGTTCTGTTGGAGTTACGGGTTCACCAGTACCACGGGAACGATGCCTGTCGGCGCATGTTTCAAAACAGTGACTTTCATGTTTCTGACGCAACTTCCCACCGTGTTATAAGCCAAAAGAATGAATCCTCATAATGGCTGCTAAGGAAGGGAAGCACATGTGAAGACAATGGGGACTCCCTGCGGTGAGGCGGGAAATTCCAGCACTGGTAGCTCAGGTTACACTACTGGTGTGCAGGCTGGGGTTGATGAGCAGCGTGAGAGAGGGAGGGGGACTTTGCTCTGTGGGCTGTCAGCAGCAAAGAAAAGATGAAGACTGTAGTTCTGCACAGCACAAGACATGGAGCTTCCAGTATCCTCACACCTCCCCCCCTTAGAGGGCGCTAAGGAGGCATGACCTGCCGGTAATCCGACATGCGCACCTCAGCGGGTTCACCACGTCGTGACAACCCATCAGCATTCCCATGATCGCTGCCTTTCTTGTGTTGTACGGCAAAATCATACTGCTGTAGGGCAAGGCTCCAGCGTAGCAACCTACCATTGGTTCCGGACACTGTGTGCAGCCAGCTCAGAGGGTTGTGGTCGGTGACCACCTTGAAGGTGCGCCCGTACAGGTAGGGCTGCAAACGTTGCAGTGCCCAGACCATGGCCAGGCACTCCTTCTCGATGGTGGAGTATGCCACTTCCCTCGGCAGAAGTTTCCGGCTCAGGTACAACACGGGGTGCTCCTGGTTCCCCGAATCAACCTGGCTGAGTACAGCACCGAGGCCAAATTCGCTGGCGTCAGTCTGTACCAGGAATGGCCGACTGCTGTCGACGGCTTTCAACACTGGAGAGCTGCACAGGGCTGTTTTCAAAGCTCGGAATGCCGCCTCACAGCCATCTGTCCAGCTGACTGTTTGGGGTAGACCGCCCTTGGTGAGGTCCGTCAAGGGTTTTGCAATGCCGCTATAGTTCGGTACGAAACGCCTATAGTACCCTGCAGTGCCCAGGAAGGACTTCACCTGCTTTTTGGTCCTGGGGGTGGGCCAGGACACGATCGCGTCCACTTTCTCGGGCTCTGGACTCATGGAACCCCCGCCTACCCGGTGCCCCAGGTAGTGGACCTCCCTCATGCCCATCTGGCATTTTCCCGGCTTGATGGTCAGACCTGCCTGGCGAATACGCTTGAGCACCTCCTGGAGGTGCTGAAGGTGTTCCTCCCAGGTGGAACTGAAGATGGCAATGTCGTCCAGGTACGCCACAGCGTACTCCTCCAGTCCCTGAAGCAGGTGGTTGACCATCCGCTGAAAAGTGGCAGGGGCATTCTTCATGCCGAAAGGCATGACCGTGGACTCGTACAGTCCAAAAGGGGTGATAAAGGCGGATTTCTCCTGCGCCGCAGGGCTCAGGGGAATCTGCCAGTATCCCCGGCTTAAATCCATGATGGATATGTACTTGGCATTCGCCAACCGCTCCAGCAGATCCTCGATGCGTGGCATTGGGTGCGCATCAGAGGTAGTGATGGCGTTGAGCCCCCTGTAGTCCACGCAGAACCGGGTGGTCCGATCCTTTTTTGGCACGAGAACTACAGGTGAGGCCCACGCGCTTTTGGACGGTCGGATCACCCCCAGCTGCAACATCTCATGGATCTCCTGGCGCATAATCTGCTGCACTTCCTCAGAGATCCGATAAGGTGTCCGCCGTAACTGGGCGTGATTCCCGGTGTCCACCTCGTGGACTGCCAACTTGGTCCTTCCGGGTCGGTTAGTGAACTCGGCCCGGAAGGGTTCCAGAGTGGTCAACAACTGCAACCGCTGGGAGGAGGTTAGCGAGGCATTTGCCTCCATGTCCTCAATGGACCCATTGGCCTTGGCTTGGGCCAGCATGTCCAGGAGGGGATCCTCCTCCCCGTCCTCGGGCAGGTTGCAGACCGGTAGGACGCAGGCTTCACGTTCGTGATGGGCCTTCATCATGTTGACGTGAAAGGCCTTGCGCCTACCCCGAGTGTGGTCAAGCGTGACCACGTAGGTGACTGGGTTGAGCCGTTGGTGCACGACGTACGGGCCTTCCTAGGCTGCCTGAAGCTTATCCTTCGGTACGGGGACCAGCACCCACCCCTTTTGACCCACCTGGTAGGTCCGCTCCCGGGCGTTCTGGTCGTACCAGTGCTTCTGGTCAGCCTGAGCCTGCGTCATGTTGTCATGCACCAACTGCGTCAAGGTCTGCATCTTGTCGCGGAAGCGCATGACATAATCCACGATGGACACTTCTGTGGGGTTTGGCTCATCTTCCCAGGATTCTCTTATCAACCCAAGGGGTCCCCGGACTCGCCTGCCATACAGGAGCTCAAAGGGGGAGAACCCCGTCGAGGCCTGCGGGACTTCTCTGTAGGCAAACAGCAGGTGTGGGAGGTACCGCTCCCAATCGCGCCCCTGGGTCTCAACCAGCATGCGGAGCATCTGTTTGAGGGTACCGTTAAAGCGCTCACACAAACCATTGGTCTGTGGGTGATACGCACTCGATACCATACGCGTCACCTGCATTTTGCTGCAGAGAGCCTTCATTAGGAGAGACATAAATTGGGTCCCTCGATCGGTAAGCATCTCCCTGGGAAATCCTACCCGTGAAAAGATGGTCACCAGTGCATCTGCCACCTTATCTGCCTTAGTTGAGGACAGAGCTACTGCCTCCGGGTACCGGGTAGCGTAGTCTACCACAGTAAGGATGTATTGCTTTCCAGAGCGGCTGGGGACGGCTAGCGGGCCCACAATGTCCACCGCGATCCTCTGGAAAGGCTCCTCTATCACTGGCAACGGGATCAGGGGAGCCTTAAGAGCAGGCCCCACCTTCCCCACTCTTTGACGGGTGATACAGGAGCGGCAGTAGTTAGTCACATCTGTCCCCATCTTGGGCCAATAGAAGTGTTGAGACAGCCGTGCCTTAGTTTTGCTGATCCCCAAGTGTCCAGCGAGTGGAATCTCATGGGCAATCCTCAACAACTCACCTCGGAACTGGTGCGGGGCGACCAGCTGTTTTTCCCTCAACCACTCCTTTTGGGAATCTCCGGGCACTGTCTCCCGGTCAAGCCTTCCTTGTTCCCAGAACACCCTCTCCTTATCAGTCACGGAGGTGGGCGTCTCGGCGAGGTGCCTCAAGTTCTCCAGGCTCGCATCTGAGTGCAGAGCGGCCTGGAACTCCTGGCTGGAGGCAGCCAGAAGTGACGTTAGGGTTCCTTCCTCACTGGGACCCTCTGAGACCGGCTCTGGGTCCACCTCTGGTTCAGTCTCTCCTGTAGCGGAGGAGGGTCCAGATGGCAGGGCGCTACCTGCGATCCGGGCACTCTGACTGCGGGTGACAGCAGCTACATAGGCAGTCTCCCCGGGAATTTCTATAGACCCATCAGCCTGCGCTGCTATGGGCTCTACCTCCCCATCCACCCCCAACACTTCAGGAGCAGTGCTACTTATGGGCCAGTTACCTTCCTCGGTGGCACTGGTCAGTGTCATGGCGTCACCTTCCTCACGGTTCCCATGCACCTCCCCATTTCCTTGAGCACTGTCGTTTGCTCCTGCTAGGGGTTCCTCAGCCGTCTCACTCCGCAGAGCGACGTGGCTGAACGCTCCTGTACCTGTGGACACATCTACCACTTCAGAGAAAGGGTTAACAGGTTCAGATGGCACAGATACATCACTATCAGCATCATTCCTAGGGAAAGAAAGGTTATCAGTTGCATAATCACTTCGCAAAGCATTGGCAGGTAACACAATCAGTTTCCCATCATCATCAACATCAACATCATGGTTAACGTTAACCTTATTATCAGATTGGGGAGGGTGTCAGGGACATAGTACGCGACCATCCTCCCCAGATCAGTCCCCAGTAAAACATCAGTGGGCAGGTTTTCGGACACCCCCACTTCCTTCACCCCACTCCCGGCACCCCAGTCAATGAAAACTCAGGCTATCGGCAAGGGGTAGTGGACGCCCCCAATCCCGGTGACAGTTAGGGTTTTCCCCGGAATCAACTCTTCAGGGGCCGCCAGTTCGGGTCGGATGAGAGTTCGTTCAGCCCCGGTGTCCTTGAGGCCTGTAGCAAGACGGGCCCCCACACGGACGGGCTGCACGTTGTCATCAACCCTCCCCACCACACCACCCACCAAAAGAACAGAGGCGTTGGGCCCGGAGGCCTTGGCTGGGGGGTTCTTCTGCCTCTCCGAACAGGTGGCGCTGATGTGTCCAGTCCTTTTACAGGAGAAACACTGGCGGGGGTCTGAGGTAGGCCTGGCGCTGGCAAAGGGGATAGTGCCTCCAGAGGGACGACTGGCAGGGGCACTGGGGTTGGTTGCAGGCTTACCCCCTCCCCAGCGGGCGGCGACGGGCTTCCGCACCTCGGGTTTCCGGTTGGCCTCATAGCTGTCGGCGATCCGTGCTGTAAGGACCGCGTCCTCCGGTTCTCGGTCCAGGATGAACTGTCGGACCTCAGCTGGGCACAGATGCAGGAACTGGTCTTTGATCATCAGGTCTCTCAGCTCCTCAAAGGTGTCAACTGACAGTCCATGGATCCACTGGTCAAAGTGGTTCCTGAGTCCTTGCACCACATCGCTATAACTGTCGTGTGGGCCACGTTGGAGGTTCCGGAACTTCTTTCGGTATACCTCAGGGGTTAGCTGGTACTTGGCGATCAGGGCCTGCTTGATGGCCTCATAGTCATCATCTTGATCTGACGTGAGGGAAGCAAACGCCTCCAGAGCTTTGCCCTTTAGCCCGGGGGTCAAGTACCTGGCCCATTGGTTGTCAGGCAGCCGGTACTGTCTGCAGACTTTCTCAAAGGCCCGCAGAAAAGTGTCCAAGTCTCCGTCCTTTTCCATCACGGGAAAGTGCTCCGGCCGGGGCTTCGGACCCTGAGAGCTGCTGGGTGTACCGCTCTGGGCTGTGGAGGTCATTGCCCCTTGTCTGAGCAGCTCCAGTTCATGGGCTCTCTGAGCTTCCTGCTCGGCTCTCTCAGCCTCCCGCTCGGCCTCTCGCTGGGCTCCCTCGGCCTCTTGCTGGGCTTGGCGCTCAGCTCTCTCAGCCTCTCGCTGTTTGGCCTCTCGCTGGTCGGCTCTCTCTTGAGCTTGCTGGATCAGCTTCAGGCGTCCCTAACCGTCGTCGGTGGGGAATTCCTCCAGGGCCGCCTGCAGGTAAGGGTCCAACCCGCCCTGGGTGTAAGCATTCAGGGTTTGGGCCTCTGCTGCAGCACCACCTTGGCTTGGGCCGGCTCCTGCGCCCGCCACGCTTTCAGCGTGGTCCTGTGCCATCAGGACCTTGATCAGTTGAGTTTTGGTTTGGCCCATGGGGTCAAGGCCTCGGGAAATGCATATTCCAGCAAGCGTGTCCCTTTTCTGCAGTTTACACCACGCTTCTCCCATCCTCGCCATTGCCAAATAAAAGATAGGATAGAAAACACAAAAAAAGGGAGGGGTAACCGCAAGTACACACAATTGTCTCAGGACTAATAAACACTGAGTCTGTTCTCCAAAAATTTAGTTGCAGGGTCCCTGAAGAACCGTGCAAGTTTTTTAGTGAATGGAATGATTGCTCAAACCAGATCACTAATGCTCTATAATCCCACCGCTGCCACCACATGTGATAAAACGTGCACACGGTCCGCCACACGGTAGCCCGGGGTATCACGGCTCGTGATCCCTCCGTGCCGCAAATGTAACGAAAACGCGCACACACACGACGGCTGCTGCCGTCCGACCCAGTAAACTGCAGGGATTTATAATTATCCCACTTCCACTTAGGAACTTGCAGCTCTCTGGCACCCCTGTTGTGAATGGGTTTGAGATGAGTTCTGAGCAGAGGCTCCCTCTGGTGGTTACAAGCGGTACTAGTGAGGATTGGGAATCAGGTGTTACTGATTGGTCTTATTTAAGGGAATCATTTTCCCATCAGGGTTGCCGGTGATCAATTGTTCTGGTCTGAATCCTTCTTTCCAGTTTCCCTTGTAGCCTGCTGTGTCGTGTCTGCATTTCCTGCTATCAGATAAGACAATTTCTTATTTTGTGTTTTTGCTATATTTTTGCATTTTGTCCTGCACTTCTGTGGGGGCCTTCTGGGTCCCCTCCGGGGCTTTTTGCCCTCTCAGTTTAGTCCAGCCACTGTGTTTTTGTACTTTTGTTTTTTGCAGTTTTTTCAGTGGCTGCTGTTTTTGTTACACCAGAGAACTAATTTAGGTGGTAGAGGTCGTGTGATCTCAGGTGATTTTGAAATTAGTATGTTGGTGTTTTTCAGGGTTTTTCTGGGATTGCAGTAAGTACCCTTCCTGTCCTTTTCTATTTAGATAGTTTGGGCCCCAGCGTTTGCTCATACTATTTTCTTTCTGTGTCAGTATTTCCTCTTGTCTAACCGCCATTATATGTTTGGGGGCTTTCTATTATCTTTGGGGTTCTGCTCCGGGGCAGATAGCTTTCCTATTCTATCTTTAGGTGTAGTTAGTTTCTCAGGCTGTGACGAGGCGTCTAGGACCATCGTAGGAACGCTCCACGGCTGCCTCTAGTTGTGGTGGTTAGTCAGGGTACTGCAATCTCATAGATTCCAACTGCTCTGGTGTATTGCCTTTTTTACCTGCACTCCTCAGCTACCGTAACATAACAGTATCACCGGCCACCCTGATGGGAAAATGATTCCCTTAAATAAGACCAATCAGTAACACCTGATTCCCAATCCTCACTAGTACCGCTTGTAACCACCAGAGGGAGCCTCTGCTCAGAACTCATCTCAAACCCATTCACAACAGTTGCTCCTCGTCAGTGCAAAGTGAAGATCTGGTTTGGCTGTGTAAGTGGTTCCTGCTGCTGTGCCTCTGACCCTGTTTTGGTTGAGGGCAATCTGGAGTATGTGGTTGAGAAAATATTGGATTCTCGTTTTTCTAGACGAAGACTCCAGTATTTGGTTAAATGGAGAGGTTATTGGTCAGGAAGATAATTCTTGGGTGTTTGCTTCGGACATCCATGCTAGGAGACTTATCCGTGCGTATCATAGAACTCATCCTGACCGACCTGGTTGCTCAAATGAGGGTTCGGTGACCCCTCCTCAAGGGGGGGGTACTGTTGTGAATGGGTTTGAGATGAGTTCTGAGCAGAGGCTCCCTCTGGTGGTTACAAGCGGTACTAGTGAGGATTGGGAATCAGGTGTTACTGATTGGTCTTATTTAAGGGAATCATTTCCCATCAGGGTGGCGGTGATACTGTTATGTTACGGTAGCTGAGGAGTGCAGGTAAAAAAGGCAATACACCAGAGCAGTTGGAATCTATGAGATTGCAGTACCCTGACTAACCACCACAACTAGAGGCAGCCGTGGAGCGTTCCTACGATGGTCCTAGACGCCTCGTCACAGCCTGAGAAACTAATACACCTAAAGATAGAAATAGGAAAGCTATCTGCCCCGGAGCAGAACCCCAAAGATAATAGAAAGCCCCCAAACATATAATGGCGGTTAGACAAGAGGAAATACTGACACAGAAAGAAAATAGTATGAGCAAACGCTGGGGCCCAAACTATCTAAATAGAAAAGGACAGGAAGGGTACTTACTGCAATCCCAGAAAACCTGAAAAACACCAACATACTAATTTCAAAATCACCTGAGATCACACGACCTCTACCACCTAAATTAGTTCTCTGGTGTAACAAAAACAGCAGCCACTGAAAAAACTGCAAAAAGCAAAAGTACAAAAACACAGTGTGTTTTTGCACTTTTGCTTTGCTCCTTTGTTACTTTTTATTTGCTGATCAGGATGACTGGGTCTCTTTTTTGCCTTTGGCTGAGTTTGCTCTTAATAATAGGGCTAGCTCTGCCACTTTGATGTCTCCGTTTTTCTGTATTCTGGGTTTCACCCTCGATTTTCTTCAGGACAGACGGAGGCTTCTGTCTGTCCAGGTGTTGACTCTGTTGTTGAGCGTATGCAGCAGATTTGGGACCAGGTAGTGGAGAGGTTGTCCCTCTCTCAGGAGAAGGCCAGCGTTTACTAACCGGCATAGGACTGATGGTCCTCGGTTTAAAGTGGGGGACTTGGTCTGGTTGTCCTCAAAAAATATTCCTAGAGAGTAGCATCTCCTAAATTTAAGCCTAGGTTCATTGGACCTTATAAGATCATGGAGATTATTAATCTGTTTCTTTTCGTTTGCTTCTTCCAGGGACATTTAAGATCCATAACGTGTTCCACAAGTCCTTGTTGAAGAGGTTTGTTGAGCAGTGGTTCCTGCTGCTGTGCTCCTGACCCTGTTTTGGTTGAGGGCAATCTGGAGTATGTGGTTGAGAAAATATTGGATTCTCGTTTTTCTAGACGAAGACTCCAGTATTTGGTTAAATGGAGAGGTTATGGTCAGGAAGATAATTCTTGGGTGTTTGCTTCGGACATCCATGCTAGGGAGACTTATCCGTGCGTATCATAGAACTCATCTGACCGACCTGGTTCTCAAATGAGGGTTCGGTGACCCCTCCTCAAGGGGGGGGTACTGTTGTGATGGGTTTGAGATGAGTTCTGAGCAGAGGCTCCCTCTGGTGGTTACAAGCGGTACTAGTGAGGATTGGGAATCAGGTGTTATGATTGGTCTTATTTAAGGGAATCATTTTCCCATCAGGGTTGCCGGTGATCAATTGTTCTGGTCTGAATCCTTCTTTCCAGTTTCCCTTGTAGCCTGCTGTGTCGTTGTCTGCATTTCCTGCTATCAGATAAGACAATTTCTTATTTGTGTTTTTGCTATATTTTTGCATTTTGTCCTGCACTTCTGTGGGGGCCTTCTGGGTCCCCTCCGGGGGCTTTTGCCCTCTCAGTTTAGTCCAGCCACTGTGTTTTTGTACTTTTGCTTTTTGCAGTTTTTTTCAGTGGCTGCTGTTTTTGTTACACCAGAACTAATTTAGGTGGTAGAGGTCGTGTGATTCAGGTGATTTTGAAATTAGTATGTTGGTGTTTTTTCAGGGTTTTCTGGGATTGCAGTAAGTACCCTTCCTGTCCTTTTCTATTTAGATAGTTTGGGCCCCAGCGTTTGCTCATACTATTTTCTTTCTGTGTCAGTATTTCCTCTTGTCTAACCGCCATTATATGTTTGGGGCTTTCTATTATCTTTGGGGTTCTGCTCCGGGGCAGATAGCTTTCCTATTTCTATCTTTAGGTGTAGTTAGTTTCTCAGGCTGTGACGAGGGCGTCTAGGACCATCGTAGGAACGCTCCACGGCTGCCTCTAGTTGTGGTGGTTAGTCAGGGTACTGCAATCTCATAGATTCCAACTGCTCTGGTGTATTGCCTTTTTTACCTGCACTCTCAGCTACCGAACATAACACACCCCCCTTATCCCCAGGTCAGTCAGGGAACTGCACCTAGGATAATTAGTCGCCAACGGGTCACTTGGATGTGTGCTGGCTATTGGGCACGCTGCAGTGAGGGAATTATAATTCTCCGGGCCGCAGCCAGGCATACACTTATAAAACCCGCTCCGTCACTGCCAACGCCACCCCATAGGTCCACACTTTACACCCCTTCTTTTAAGCTGCCACCAGCTACGATTTACTTAAGGAACATTTATCAAGAGGGTCAGTAGCAACCCCAAAACAGTACGTAGTAATTCAGGCACGTGCAAATTCGTTTATAGAGCAGGAGAAACAAACTAATAAATTTATAGGTTTATTCCGTAAAATACAGGCAGTGCTTATAGTTTAAAAGAAAGGTAACAAAAAATATCGTTATGTACAAGGCAATTACAAAATAAACGGGATTAAAAGTGAAAGACTTACATGCTAGTTACATAGGCATAGGCAAGACTGGCTGGGGGAGGAGCCACACGTCATAGTTAATTTGCAGATCTCTTAGTCAGGTCATCACAGCATGGACTGCCTAAGGGGGGCTCACCACAAGACTTATACCTGTGGGCTGCTGACCTACACAAAAGGGGATGGTTTTTCTGGCCACCTCCCAGGGACAGAAGCCCTAGCTTAGTCCTGGAAGATTATCAGGAGCATAGTTCATCCTGAGAACCTCGCAGAAGAATGGCAGACTATCAATGATCTTACTTTAAAATGACGTTCAGATGAGCCAAACTTGTGTGAGATAGTTCATGGGCGTCCGAGAATTCCATTTCTCGGGTTCTGTTGGAGTTACGGGTTCACCAGTACCACTGGAACGATGCCTGTCGGCGCATGTTTTCAAACAGTGACTTTCGTGTTTCTGACGCAACTTCCCACCGTGGTTATAAGCCAAAGAATGAATCCTATAATGGCTGCTAAGGAAGGGAGCCATTTTGAAGACAATGGGGACTCCCTGCGGTGAGGCGGGAAATCTAGCATGGTAGCTCAGGTTACACTACTGGTGTGCAGGCTGGGGTTGATGAGCAGGTGAGAGGGGAGGGGGGACTTTGCTCTGTGGGCTGTCAGCAGCAAAGAAAAGATGAAGAAATGTAGTTCTGCACAGCACAAGACATGGAGCTTCCAGTATCCTCACAACCCCAACAATCTCTCAGGTTCATTGAGTGTCCTCTTTAGGATGACTGGACCTGCAATTCAGCCTTCATTTCCTTTGATTTTTAAGGTCTCCATTCGTGTAGATTTTCATTAGTCTCGTGATCATGTAAAGAAGTGCCAGGTGGCGGGGGTCCTAAATTCTTCTGTATGGCCTTAAAAATTTAAAAAAAGAATTTGGGGGGGTGTGCCCCCAGGTAGCATAGAAATACCTAGAGTAGGAAGGTACTGACCGGTGGCAGGATAAGAGTAAGACATCTTACATAAAGGTCCTCTCAAAAATTAAAATATCATCAAAAAATAAAAAATTTTTACAGTTCCTCATACAAAAAAAGGAAAAACACTTTTTAAGAGTCATTACCACAGAGTGATTATTTTTTGATCATTTTTCCACGAGTGTTTTTTTGTAGGTCATTACCCAGAGCGATATTTTTAGAGACATTACACCAAGTGATTATTCTTAGAGTATTACACACAAGTGATCATTCTATAATCATTAAAACAGAGTGATCTATTCTATGAGTCTTTCACACAGAGTGTCTATTTATAGGGGTATTAAATAGATATCTATTCTATAGAGTCTTTTCACAGAGTGATCTATTCTTTTCATTCAACGAGTGATTTTTTATAGGTCATTAAAACCCCCCCAAACAGAGTGATTTTTTATGAGTCATTACACCCGAGTGACTATTCTATGGGTCATTACACACGAGTGATCATTTGTAGAATTTTTTCAACAGGAATAATTTAGAACTTACACACAGATGATCTTTCTATGAGTCATTACACACAATGATTTTCTATAAACATTACACACGGTGATCTTTTCTAAGGTTTTTCCCACAGGGATCTTTATAGAGTCTTTAAAAGGGTTTTTTATAGAGCATTACACAGAGTGATCTATTCTTAGTCATTAAAACAAGAGTGATTATTCTAAAGTCATTACACACAGAGTGATTTCTATAGAGTCTTCCCCAACAAGTGTTATTAAGTTTTTTTTTTGTTAATTTTTGGTGATTCGGTCAACACCGAAAGGTTCCCCAAGCGTTAAAAAGTTCCTTAGTCTGTTCAGTACTCCAAAATGGGGAAAAAATGCTATGACAGATCCCCAAAAACCCGTCACTGACACTCCACAAGGGGGAAAGCCACAAAAGGTCATTGTAAAAAACCCCGGCTGTTCCACAGTGGTACCAAAGCAAAAGGGGGGGAAAATTTTGAGTATAAAGGAAAAAGTGGTAAAAAAGGTGAACCCCCGGGAAACCCCGCGCCTGGAAAGGTTGTTAAAAAAGGCCTTTTCAAAAATTAGGGGGAGTTCACAAGGAGGGGACGTGTGGATCATTGCCCAGACCCCCCAACACAGCGATCCGGACTGGGCAAAAATTGTCAATTTCCCCTTTGTCCCCCACCTGCCAATAGAAATGCCAGAAGCGTTTCCCCGGGGCCCA
This sequence comes from Oophaga sylvatica, assembly GCA_033576555.1. Lineage (NCBI taxonomy): Eukaryota > Metazoa > Chordata > Amphibia > Anura > Dendrobatidae > Oophaga > Oophaga sylvatica. Next base: position 5,111 of record JARQOD010004260.1, on the reverse strand, counting down.
AGGAGAAAAAGAAAACCGGGGGTTGTCAGGGGTGCAAGGTGTTGTTCTAGATGAAGTAAATTTTGCTTTCCCCCTTTTGGAAAACGGGGGGCCCCGGTTGGAGAAATTTTGGGGGTCAATCCAAGCTGCTGGAGGTCCTGTGAATTTCCAAACCGTGATAGTTTGGGGAGCCATGCATTTTGTGATGTAGGTCCCTGTTTTTATCAAAAAAAACAGCGCACTTCATGCTTTCCCTGCCAAAAAAATTTTTTTTGGGATTAAATTCTTCTCCCCCAGGCTTGGCCCCGTCCACCTGCCAAAATACCATACCGGAGTACAACCAACAGTGTCCTGTGTTGATTGGCAGCAACTGCCTGTACTTATTGTCAAGAGGAAGATGAGGACCAGAAAAACAAAAAAGGAACTGAAAAGGTCTATCAAATAACCCCCGGGGAAAACCCCGGGTTCCATAGCCCCCCGCGTGCACGGCGATCGCCCCCCTGCCCACCCTTGATGCAGTAATTGACAAAAAAGGGCCCGCCAAGTATGAGTGCATTTTTTGATATTTCTTCGATTTTACAATATTTTTCAAGCTGGTGTTAAATATCTAATTTATGAGAAAGACTTTTGGTTTTATTGGCTGTAAAACCCTAACATCAAATTACCCCAAATAAACATTGAAATAGACACTCTGTGTTAATGTCTTATGAATAGATACTGTTTTTAATGACTTAAAAAAAGATCACTTGTGTGTAAGATTATAAATGAAAACTGTTTAATTAAGAAAATTTTCACTTGTGTAATGTCTTTAAAATAATCACTCTGTGTTTTATGATTTAAAAAATAGATCACCCTGGGTAATGCTCATGAATAAAATTTGGGTTTTGATTATAAAATAGATCCTGTGGTAAATGTTTAGAAACACTCTGGGAAATGACCTATAAAATAGATCACTTGTGGAAGCTTTTAAGAATAGATACTGTGTGAAATATTAAATGATCATTTGGTGTAATTTCTATAGAAAATCATTGTGTGAAAATGATATAGTAATCATTGTGTGTAATGACTTTTTAAAATGATCATCTTGTGAAAAGCCTATAGAATAGCACTTGTTTTAAAGATCATGAAAGATCATGTGTGTAATGTTAAAATAGAATCTGTGTGTAAGTCTATAGTAAAACACTTGGGTAAGCTTATAGAATAATCACTGTTTAAAATGTTTTAAATAATCACTTGTTTAATGTTCTATAAAATGTCCTTGGTTTTAATGATTATGAATAGTCATTGGTTAATTTTTAAAATAGAATAATCTCGTGTGAAGACTTAAAAGATCTTTTAAAATTTAGAATTCACTCTGTGGAAATGACTATAAAAATGTCCCGGGGTTAATGCTTTTTAAGAAAGTAAAGTGGTAAAACTTATAGTAGCCCTTTGGTGGACTTTTAGAAAGATCACCTGTGTGAGACTTATAGAATAGTCACTCTGTGGAATGATATATAGAATAGCACTCGGGTGTATGACTCTATAGAATAGATCACTCTGTGTGAATGACTTATAAATAGAAAAAACTCTGTTGTTGCTTTAAAAATAGATCCGTGTGTAATGACTTAAAAATAGCTACTCTGTGGAATCTCTATAAAAGATATTGTGTGAATGACATAGAATAGATCCCCCGTGTGTAGTCCTTATGAAAGACACTCGGGTTTTAATGATTGAATAGATCACTCTGTGTTATGACTCTTTAGAATAGGCCTCTGTGGTAAGATTTATAGAATGATCATCTGGTTAATGCCTTTATAGAAAGTCATTGTGTGAATGATATATGAATAGATCACTCTTGTGAAAAAGCTATAGAATAGATCACTTGTTTTGTAATGTTCTATAGTAATCACTCTGGTGTAATGTTTTATAGAAAAAACCCTCTGTGTGTAATAATCTATAGAATAGATCACTGGGTAATTTTTTAAATAGATATTGGGTGTTTTTTATTCTAAAAAATAGATCATCTGTGTGTATGTCTATAAAATAGTCACTGTGTTGTAATGCCAAGAAAGTACTTGTGTGTAATGACATAAAATAGATCACCTGTGTGTAAGACTTAAAATAGACCCTTTGTGTGAAATGTCTTTAGAATTGATCATCTGTGGTAATGACTTATAAAATAGATCACTCTGTGGTATGACATAAAATAGATCATCTGTGTGAATATATTAAAATAGCACTCTGGTTTGTCTGTTAAATAGATCACTGGTTAATGATCTTGAAAAATATCTGTGAAATATCTATAAAAAGTTTCATTTTTGGTGAAAGGGCTTTAGAATAGATCACTGTGTGAAGACCTAAAAAAAGATACTTGTGAAATGCTCTATGAAAGATCACCTGTGTGTAAGCTTAAAAAGATCACTTGGAAATCTCTAAAAGAAGATCACTCTGTGTGTAATACTATAAAATAGATATCTTGTGTAATGACTTTAGAAAAAATTACTCCGTGGAATGATCTATAGTAATCATCGTGTAAAAGATAAAAAAGATCATTGTGGAAATGCTATAAAAAAGACACTCTTGGTAATGCTATATAGAAAAGATACTCGTGTGAAATGTCTTATAGAATAGATCACGTGTGTAAGCCAAAAAATAGTCATTGGTTGATTTATGAATAGATCATCGGGTTGTAATGGCTTATAGAATAGATCACTCTGTGTGAATGACTTATAAAAGATCACTCTGTGTAATGATCTATGAATAGATCATTGTGGTAATGCTATAGAAAAAAAATCACTCTGTGAATACTCAAAAAAATAGATTCTGTTGTAATGCTATAGAAAGGATATCTGGTGTAATGACAAAAGAATGATCACTTGGTGTAAGATAATAAATAGATCACCGTGTGAAATGACTTAAAAAGATCACTTGTTTTAAAAGATAAAATGATCACTCTGTGTGTAATACTTTAGAATAGATCCATGTGTTAAGACTTATAGAATAGACACCTGTGTGATGCTATAGAATAGTCCTTGTGTGAAATGATTAAGAAAGATCACCCCGTTTTAAATGACAAAAGAATGGGTCATCCGGTGTAAAGGCTTATAGAATAGACCTCTGTTTAAATCTTAGAATAGTCCTCGTGGAAATGGTCTTAGAAAAAACACTCTGTATGAATGACTTATGAAAAACACTGTGATGTTACTGGAATCCATGTCTTGTGCTGTTCTAGAACTACAGTCCTCACCCTTTTTTGCTGTAAGCCCCCAGGCAAAAGTTCCCCTCCTCTCTCCGTTCTCACAACCCCCACCGACGGTGTGTAATTTGAGCTGAGTGGGGTTTTCCCTCCTCCCCGGGGGGTTTGCTTTGTTGCCCATGTGTTTCCCCCCTAGCACCCATTATGAGGTTCTTTTTTTTGGTTATAACCGGGGGGGAATTTGGTAGGAAAACAGAAAGTTATGTTTTGAAAGGGCCGCAGGCATTTTCCCCGTGGTACTGGTGAACCGAACTCCAAAAGCCCCAAGAAATGGAATTCTCGGATCCCCCATGAATATCTCCCCCCAATTTTTGGGTCTTGAAGTCTTTTTAAGTAAATCATTGTGGGTCTGCCATTTCGCGAGGTTCTCAGGTGAAAATGCCGAAAATTTTTCAAACTAAAACTAAATTCTACCCGGGGAGGGGGCCAAAAAAAAACCCCCCTTTTTGAGGTCAGCACCCCACAGGTTAATTTTTTTTTTTTGCTTTAAACCCCCCCCTTGGGTATTCTGGCTGTACGATTTGGGGACTAAGAGACGCAATGAACTATGACGTGGGGCCCCCTCCCCCGGTGTTTCCCAAACCCTATGTAACTACCATGTGATTTTTCACGGTTAACCCTTTTTTTTTTTCTAACGCATTGTACAAACTGTATTGCCTCAATTTTCATTTTTTAAACTAAGATCCCGTTTTTTTTAAGGAAAAAACCCTAAAAAATTTTAGTTTTTTTTCCCCCGCCTAAAAACGAATTTTGCAGTGCCTGAAGTCCCCTATGTTTTGGGGGTTGTAGGCCCCTCTTATAATTGTTCTTAATAATCGGCTGGGGGCAGCTAAAAGGAAGGGGGTGTATGGTTAACTAGGGGGGCATTGCATGACGGGGGGGGTTTTATAAGGTATTGCCTGGCTGCGGCCCCGGAAAAATTAAAAATTCCCCTCCTGCAGCGGCCCAATACCCCACACACACCCAATGACCGTTGGCGACAAATTATCCTAGGGCGTTCCTGTGACTGAGGGTAAGGGGGGCACCAGAGAGCTCAATTTCCCTAAGTGGAAGTGGGATAATTTTAAACCCCTGCTTTTGGGGGGGTCGGACGGCAGAGCCCTGTTGTGTGCGCTTTTGTCACTTTGCGGCACGGAGGGGGCACAAGCCCTGAAACCCCCCTACCGTGTAGCGGCCCTGGCACTGTTTTTCCAAATTTGGGGAGCGGTGGGGGTTATGAGCATTAGTGATTGGTTTGAGCAATATTTTCCCTTAATAAAACTTGCATTCTTTAGGGACCCCCCAACTAAAGTTTTGGAGAAAAAGCCCCTGTTTTTAGTCAACAAAGGTGACTTTTCGGTTACCCTCCTTTCTCTTTGTTTTCTTCCTATCTTTTATTTGGCAATGGCGAGGGGGGGGAAGCGTGGGGTAAACTGCAGAAAAGGGGCATTTGTGGAATATGCATTCCCGGGCCTTTCCCCGGGCAAAAAAAAGTCAATGAAAAATCCTGATGGAAAGGACCCGCTGAGGCAGGAGGGGGCAGGACCGGCCCAAACCAAGGTGGTGCCGCAGGGCAGGGCCCCCAAACCCCCGACTGCTTACCCCAGGGGGGTTGGACCCCTTCTTGCAGGGGGCCCGGAGGGACTCCCCCCTGACGACCGTAAGAAGCCCGAACTGATCACAAGCTCAAAGAGAGCCAACCAGCAGAGGCCCAAAAGGACGGGTGAGGGCCGGGCCAGCCCACGAGAGGGAGGCCCCGGGAGAGGGACGGGGGAAGGGTGAGAGAGCCCGGGGGGAATCGAGAGCCGGAAAGGGGGAAAAGGAGCCCTGAATGGAGCTCTCAACAAGGGGCAATGTCCCCACCGCCCGGCGTCACAGAGCTTCAGGTCCGAACCCGGGGCCAAGCACTTTCCCG